>MCJB01048008.1:65895-80489 GCA_002018475.1 Nicotiana obtusifolia | reverse complement strand
GGGGGTTTAGAGTAATTGCTTGTGCTTCACGTCAGTTGAAGCCCCAAGAGAAGAACTACCCTCTTCACGAATTGGAATTAGCTGCCATTGTTAATTCATTGAAGATTTGGAAGCACTATCTCTATGGAGTGTCTTGTGAGGCATTTATAGATCATCGGAGTCTCCATCACTTGTTCAAACAGAAGGATCTAAATTTAAGATAGCGGAGATGGTTAGAGCTGCTAAAGGACTATGATATTACTATTCTAAATGAGAGAATATGAGAATCAGAGACTGCTTGCAGGAATATGAGAATATGAGATAGTGAGTATGGGTAGCCTTGCATTCATTCCTGTTGGTGAGAGACCGCTTGCAGTTGATGTTCAGGCCATGGCCAACCAGTTCGTGAGGTTAGACGTTTCGGAGCCCGTCCAGGTTCTAGCTTGTGTGATTTCTCGGTCTTCCTTATTTGATGGCATCAAAGAGCGCCAACATGATGATCCCCATTTGCTTGTCCTTAAGGACACGGTTCAGCACGGTGATGCCAAGGATGTTACTATTTTGGGGATGATATGGTGTTGAGGATACAGGGTCGAATTTGTGTGCCTAATATAGATGGGCTACGTGAGTTAATTCTTGAAGAGGCCCACAGTTCGCGGTTTTCCATTCATCCGAGTGCCCGAAGATTTACTAGGACTTGAGACAGCATTCTTGGTGGAGGAGAATGAAGAAGGATATAGTGGGGTTTGTAGCTCGAAGTCTAAACTATCAGCAAGTGAAGTATGAGCATCAGAGGCCGGGCGGATTGCTTCAAACGCTTGAGATTCCGTAGTGGAAATGGGAGCGTATCACCACGGATTTTGTAATTGGGCTCCCACGGACTTCGAGGAAGTTTGATGCTATTTGGGTGATGTGGATCGGCTAACCAAGTCCACGCATTTCATTCCATTTGGGACTACCTATTCTTTGGAGCGGTTGGCTGAGATTCACTTCCGCGAGATTATTTGCCTTCCTGGTGTGCCAGTGTCCATCATTTTAGATGGAGGCACGTGGTTTACATCACAGTTTTGGAGAGCCGTGCAGCGTGAGTTGGGCACCCAGGTTGAGTTGAGTACAGCATTTTCCCCTCAGACGGACGGACAGTCTGAGCGCACTATTTAGATATTGGAGGATATGTTACGCGCTTGTGTCATAGATTTTGGAGGTTCTTGGGATCAATTTCTGCCGCTCGCAGAGTTAGCCTACAACAACAGCTACAAATCGAGCATTCAGATGGCTCCGTATAGGCTTTGTGTGAGAGGCGGTGTCGATATCCAGTGGGTTGGTTTGAGCTGGGTGAGGCTAGGCTATTAGATACTGACTTGGCTCAGGATGCTTTGGACAAGGTTAAATTGATTCAGGATCGACTTTGGACGGCACAATCTAGGCAGAAGAGTTACGCCGATAGGAAGGTTTGTGATGTTGTCTACATGGTCCGGGAGAAGGTACTGCTCAAGGTTTCACCCATGAAAGATGTTATGAGGTTCGGGAAGAAGGGTAAGTTAAGCCCTCGGTATATTGGGCCGTTTAAGGTGCTTCAAAGGATTGGAGAGATGGCTTACAAGCTTTTCTTGTTGCCTAGTCTGTCGAGTGTGCATCCAGTGTTCCATGTCTCTATGCTCCGGAAGTATGTCGGCGATCCGTCACATGTTTTGGATTTCATCAAGGTTCAGTTGGATGGTGATTTGACTTATGATGTAGAGCCGATGGTCATTTTGCGCCGGCAGGTTCGAAAGTTAAGGTCAAAGGACATAGCTTCAATAAAGGTGTAGTGGAGAGGTAATCGGTTGAGGAAGCTACTTGGGAGACCAAGTGAGAGATGCGGAGAAGATATCCATGCATATTTGAGACTCCAGGTACGTTTCTAGACCCATTTGAGGATAAACATTTGTTTAAGAGGGCAAGGATGTAATTACCCGGCTGGCCGTTTTGAGAGTTGTAGCCCGGTTCCCCCATTTACTGCTCATTTTATGCTTAATAGTTGCTATGTGACTTGTCGATGTAGCTGGTTCGCGTCCGGAAAGGTTTTGGAATGAGTTGAGACACTTAGTCTCAAGGTTGGGAGCTTTAAATGAAAAGGTTGACCGGATGTTGACATATGTGTAAACGACTCCGAAATGGAGTTTTGATGGTTCCGTTGGGTGATTTTGGACTTAGGAGCGTGTTCGGATAGTGATTTGGAGGCCCGTAGTTGAATTAGGCTTGAAATGGCGAAAGTTAGAAAATTAGAAGCTTTGGAAATTTAGAAGTTTAACCGAGAGTTGACTTTGTGTTTATCGGGCTCAGATTTTGGTTCCAGGAGTTGAAGTAGGTCCGTGGTGTCATGTGTGACTCGTGTTGAAAATTTGAGTTCAATCGGACATGATTTGATAGGTCTCGGCATCGAATGTGGAAGTTAGAAGTTCAAAAGTTTATTAGGCTTGAACCGATGCGTGATTCGTGGTTTTTGCGTTGTTTGATGTGATTTGAAGACTCGACTAAGTTCGCATGTTTCAGGACTTGTTGGTATACTTGGTATAGGTTCCGGGGGCCTCGTGTGAGTTTCGTATAGTTAACCGATTAATTTTTGGACTTAGAGAATTGCTGAAATTTTCTGGTGCACTGATCTAGTTTCCTTATACGCGATCACGTTGGAAGGTCCGCAATCGCGTAGGCTAATTGGAGCAGCTGTGGTGTTTTGTTCAATGCGGTTTCCAGTTCTGCTATGCGATCATATAGGGTTGGGAATCAGAGCATCACGAGCGCGTGGGCTAAGCCGTGTTCGCGAAGAGGAAAGGAGGCAATAACTGGCCACACGCATTGTTCTATGCGAATGCGTGGGTCTATCCGCAATTGGGTAGGCCTAGGAAGTCTATGCTTCGCGTTTGCGTGAGTGTGTATGCGACTGCATAGAGGAAGTCCTGGGGGCCGTGGAATTTGCGCTTCACGATCGCAAAGGTGTTTCTGCGATTGCGATTAAGGATATCTGGGCAGAATTTAAATATTTCAAAAACGAGGGTTTGAGTTCATATCACTAATTTGATATTGGGAGCTCGGTTGGAGGCGATTCTTGGGGAGATTTTCAAGAGAGTGATTGGGGTAAGTGATTCTTAAGTTTGGTTAAATTCCATGTTTATATCTTTGATTTCATCATTTAATTAGTGATTTGGGTTGAAAATTTTGGGGGAAATGGAGGAAAGTGCTTAGGACGAATTATGGAGATTTGATCGAGATTTTGGTATCAGATTTGAGTAATTTTAGTATGGGTGATTTCGTGGTTGAATGCGTGTTCGGATGTTGTGACTTTTATTGGATTTCGAGATATGGGCCCAAGGGTTGACTTTTGAGCTACATTTTTTACTTTTGATTAAGAACTTAGTCTTTTCTTATAGAATTGATTCCTTTAGCTCATGTTGATTGTATCGAACTGATTGTGGCTAGATTCGAGGCATTCGGAGGCCGTTTCGTGAGGCAAGGGCTTGTTGGAGTAGAGTTTTGCGCAGTTTAAGATAAGTAACACTTCTAAGCTTGGTTCTGAGGGTATGAAACCCCGAATTACGTGCTAGGTGATTGATATTGAGGTGACTTGCATACTGGGTGACGGGGCGTGTGGGCGTGCACCGTAGAAATTGTGATTTAGTCGATTCCCTGGAACTGTGTAGCTATTTTATCTTAACATTTTTGTTTCACTCTATGTGTTAGAGCGCTTGAGTTGTGATTCACGCTAGAAACCATGTTTAGGCTATATGCTGGTACTATTGGGACCCACAGTGGTTGTTTTTGATGTTGAGTTATCTGTTTAACTGCAGTTTTGTACTTAGTCAGATTCATCATTACGTGTCATATCTCAGTCTTTGTTATCGTATATTGTCACATCTCATATCATTGATTAGGGATGCTTAGCATGAGTGTTGTGAGCCTGAGAGACTGGAGATATTGGTGACTGAGTTGGGGCCTGAG
This sequence comes from Nicotiana obtusifolia, assembly GCA_002018475.1. NCBI lineage: Eukaryota > Viridiplantae > Streptophyta > Magnoliopsida > Solanales > Solanaceae > Nicotiana > Nicotiana obtusifolia. The sequence goes on along the minus strand of MCJB01048008.1, from coordinate 76,532 downwards.
TGCCGTGTTATGAGTGATATATATATATGGATCGGGTTGCACGCTGCAACAAGCCTTATGGCTATATATAAGTTGATCGGTTTCCACGCTGCAAAAAGCCTTTTGGCTATACATATGTGGATCGGGTTGCACGCCGTAACAAGCATTATGGCTATATATATGTGGATCGAGTTGTACGCCGCAACAGGCCTTATGGCTATATGTGGATCAGGCTGCACGCCGCAGCAGGTATCGTACAGTGCTGAGTGACTGAACGTGACGAGCGAGAATTGAGACAGGCAGTTTGAGTGCTCTGAGAGTGTGAGTACTAGGGATTCACTATGTTGCATCACATACGGTATTCACATTGTTAACCTTCTTATCAGTAACTCTTGGCATATTTTATCTGTGCTAAACTTAACTGTTGAACCTAGAAGCATGCCTACTTTTTTGTATTGTTAAACTCCGTATCTTTACTGTATTAGACCACAGGTTAGACTTGTTACTTATTGAGTTGGTTGTACTCACTCTATACCCTGCACTTCGTGTGCAGATCTAAGTGCTTCCGGGCACAGCGGTTGCTGATCCTGGCGTTTCATCAGTTTGGAGATCGTCGAGGTAGCTGCATTGGCGTTCGCAGACCTTGACTCTCCTCCTTTATCTTTTAGTCTTGTTTATACTATTCTACTTTCCTAGATAGTGTTCCATTGGTTATACCATGTGGCTATGGAGATGCTCGTGTACTCTGTGATGCCCAGATCTTTTGGGAGAGTTTTGTACTGAGTTACGATGTTTATATTTAGTTTTTTATGAAATTCTTACTTATTTAAACCTATTTCCGTATATTTGAGATTTTTTTAAAAAAATTATTGGTATGTGTGAGACATCGACTTGCCTAGTACCATGTTAGGCCCCATCACGAAATGTCGAGTTTTGGGTCCTGACATTCTCAAAATAATTCTATTTCCGTCTGATTTCTTCTTCGTTCTTTCGAATCAAGCATGCATGGCCATTCATCTTGTCCCTGTACTGTGAATACTTCTATTTTCTTTCCATTTCCACCGTTGAAATTCAAAATCCCTAATTCTGAAATCATAGACCAAAAAGTGAAAACTCAAATCGTCTGAGCTATCTTATGTTCTTTCAAATTGAAGCATATGAGGAGCTTCTTCATAGTTTCATCATGAAAATTCTGTACCCAAAGGACAAACATAGTAGCCTCTATACTTTTGAGCCTTATCCGAAGGGTCGTTGCCATCAACAGTCGACTCACTCCACCCTCGTGCTCAGGTAAAATCACTATTACTTTTCACCTCTATGTTCCTTTGATTTCACCCGCTTTGCAAGCATCACTCGACTATCGTTATCTTCCACTACATAATTTGATTTCATTTGAACCTCAAAGCATTTAATGCCACTATAAATAGGGGGCTTTAACGCTCTAGACAAGAAACAGAAGCATCGACCTAAATACCAAAATAGCATTTACTACACTTAAAATTCTGAGTAGCAAAATCGAAGCTAGGTTCCCTAACTGAGTTTTTGATTTCTTTTCGATCCCAAGCTCACACTGATTGAAGTTTGAGTTTTGGTTCTGAAATGGGTAAGAAAGACTCTTGTTTGGTTTGCTGCTCAAAACAAGGTCAGTGAACCTTGACCTTTCTTCTCTTTCAATCATCTAACTGAAATCATGCTTATTATGTTGTTTCAGTTAATTGACTTTATTTGTAATAAGTTATAGTTAATTGTCTCTAAGTATTTGTTATCTCCGAGTTCCTGTAGTGGCATGTTGATGTTCTCATTAATTGTCTGCACCTGTAACTGATCTCATTGAGTACTCTTGAGCCTATAAGAAGTATATTACATGCTTGTGTGTGAGCTGTGATCTCCCTCGGTGCTATTTTATCTACAAGAAATGTACATGTCCTTGTGTCATTGTTATGTTTTGTATTAGAATTTACATTGAGTGCAACATGAGCATTTAAAACTGTAGGGAAGAGTAAGTGTGAGTAGTTAAGGGTATTTAGGAATAAAATTTAGTTTGTGGTTGAGATACTCTCCCTGACACAAGCACTGCTAGGGGTCCTTGAGACCCTTGTGAACTTTGAAGTGACAGGGATCCAAAGGATGTCTTGGCCATGAATGAAATTTTACCTTAAACCTTTAATTATTGACATTTGCTAATATCTTTAGGTTTAGTGTTAAATGGAAGCAAAGGCTTCATTGTAAATTGCTTTACTCTATTTGACTTTATATTAATTTAGTTTACAATCTTAATTAATGCATGTTATAATTCTGTATTGGGCCTTACAATGATGTTATTTGCATTTAAGTGTGGTATTGGGCCAGATGTCTAATGGCTTTCTTATTTTTTTATACATGTGTCTGAATTAGGCCTGTCGAGTTCTAAAAGAACTCAGGCCCAAATTCTATCCTAAACCTGGAGTTGTTGAAACTGATGCTGCTTGTTTCACTGTCTGCTAGGCCTAATTTCCTTCAGGCCCAAACCATGAGTCCATTATCTTTCCTCTATCGCTCTTATAAGTTTGTTGTTGTTTTTATATTTATACAACACTGACGATATTTGATTGAATATTTTCTTTTATCTCTTTGAGTTACATTGACAACTTAAGGAAGCCCTAAGAACATAGGTAAAGATAAAAGAAGCACTGCAACTTAGCAATAAATAATTCTAATTTGTTAATCACTTCTATTATTCAGTTCTCACTCTTACTCTTACTAACAATTTTCATGAAGCTTTTGGGAATTAAAACAGATTTGCAAAGTCAACTACCTCTCTTTCTAAAACAAGAAGAAAACCGAAAATCAGAATATAATTTCCAAAGTCGGGCCTTTTTCTACAAATCAAGCAAAAATTGCCGCAAACCAGGGATCTTTCAAACGATTCTTCTTTGAATTTGATTATAAGATTTGAAACCAATTTCCAAGGTATATCTGAACCCTATTTCCCAAATAATCATTACTTTGCACAAATAGCCGCTTTGTTTCGAAAGTCAAAAGTTCTAAACCTAACCCCATTTTATTGGTAAGTAAGTGTTATAAATCCATTGTTTCTAAACACTCTTTCAATTGTATAGACGTTTCCAAAGGCTTTTATTTTAAATAAAACCTACAATTTTTTGAGGTATATGTACTACTTCTCTTTCAAAATTGATAAGACTCAAAGCATAATATAAGGTAAGCCATACACTTTTAAGCACTACTAAGTAAGATATAGTCATTTATTTCCCTGAACCTAGTCTAAGTACTATGGAGCTACCTTAGGTAGATTCTAAGTGGTGCCTAACACCTTTCCCTTAGAAGAATAAGAACCCTTACCGAAATCTCACCGGTTAGCATACCAATAGGATAATGGTTTTAACAATTGAATAGGTACCTTATTATACCTTTAAATATGTGGTGGTGACTCTCTTTTATCATCAACAGGGAAACCACTAGTTGAATCTTGTTTTGACTCGTAAAAAATAGGGTGCAACAACATGGCGACTCTGCTGGAAAATTTAAACTTAGGTTCTGATCTTACCAGACTTAGACTAGATTTGGAATTTAGTAATATTTATATGTTATTTTAACTGTGCTTCATGTGCAAATATGTGCTTACCTGCTTACTTGTTCGTTGTGTACTTTTCTGCTTACTTTAATGATTTTACAGTTATCTCACTATTTGTTAGCGTTTTATATATACTATCATCACACTTGTTCCTATCGAGTCTTGGACATACACTATCACACACAATGGCACACGAGGGTTGTCTTTTCACCCCTACGAACCTTCTTTTCAAAATTCTTTAGTCTCAGAGAATAGCTTTATCATGTCAACTGACATAACATCTCGCAGTATTCAGTCCAACTCCAAGAATTAGGAAATACTCTACTCTAGCAAACATAGGTCATGCTGCATAAACCTTAGGTGAGTCGATCCTAGGCATCCACACATAATTAGGAAAGACACCTCAATGTCAACGGGTCATGCACCCAATGACATGACTTTTGTGGAACGACAAACCAATCATGACAAGACGCTAAAGATCTGGATCAAACACTTACTAAAACCCCTTTTTCTACCCTCCTTCAGAATGGAAATCAATCGTAACATCCCTTAAATCAGTGTGGTCATGGGAGCAATGCACAAACTAAAACAATGCAGGAAGAATATTCTCCGAGAGCATGGAGACGAGATCAGGATGCACTTAGTAGCATTGAGTGTCTTACTGAATATCCAGACCAACAAGGTTCTCACCAAGCTGTTGATAGAATTCAGGGATCCTGCCAAAGTGGTTTTCAAGTTCGTTGACTGCGAGTTAATGCCAGCCATGGAAGAAGTCACAAGTTTCACAGAGTTGCCATTCACCGCGAAGAAATCCAATACTGCGGGTTACTACGCCCGACTACATGTTCCTCGACGCCATGGGTTTAGTAGGCAGCCAAAGTATGAGGAACATTGAAGATGGTTGGGTAAGCTTGGACCAATTATTTGAAAGGTTTGGACATCGAGAGAGCTACGAATGGCACATGGGGGGGTTTCAGTGTGAGCAAGCTTCCTGGGAAAGTCTACGTCCCATAACCTTCTCCTTGACGCTACTAGGACTACTGGTTTTCCCATAGGGGAGAGGATGAATCAACATCAACTTTCCGTCTATGGTTTTAGCAACATTCTCGGGTAATTTTCAAGTCACATTGGTGCTCATGATATTGGAGAAAACACTCTGAGCTTAGTCTGCTTGTTCTAGAGGGTACGATTTCTTCAAGGGTTGCAATTTGTTACTTCAAACATGGGCCATGGAACGTTTCTTCCGAAGAGAGGCCACTATCGACTACTTTGTGGGTGTTAGCAATATGATTTGGAGTCATAATAAGAGAATGAGGCACTTGGTCTCACCGCATGGACAAGAGGAATGGAGAGAAATGCTGACGCACTTAAGTGGGGAATGGATAAACTAGAAACTTTCGTGGTTGAGCGGTAGGGCGATTCTAAGGACTCTCGGGAAGTATTTCATAGAGCTGATAGGACTCGAAAGCATTTAGCCGTATGCAACCCTACGAGTTCTCAGGCAGTTTGGATTGATCCAAGATGTACCCCTTCGGTCGAGAATGACTCCGTACAAAGATGAATACGATGGGCAGGTCCCAATCCCAAGGGTGAGGAAACTGCAAGACGAGTGGAATGACCTAATCATGATGCCTATGGGTCAAAACTCGTGATACATTTTAGAATTCTTTGTCTAGATCAATGAAGAGGACGAACTAGCCCGACCAAGCAAATAAATAATAGCCTAGTTAGAAGATATAACTACGGCCTTACAAATATATCACGAGATCTTGCCTCATTATCTTGTGACTAACTCCATGCATCGCCAAGTGGTCCCAGGTTCAGTTGATCATATGCTGCCACCTCTGGAGGACGACGATCGGGTGGTTGAATACATACAAATTGAATCCCCTTTTCCTTCCCTATCTATACCCTTTATCTTGTACCTGTTTCATTTCCCTAAGGGCAAGCTGCAAGCCCATGTAATCTCGTGAATGTTGGAAAATAATGTTGTAACCTTTTCTCCTGCCTGTTACAATCCAAATATTATTAAATGGAAAAAAAATAGAAGTTTGCTCCGGATCTAAACGTATCAAATCTGATTTTTTTGTCAAATATTCACGACATAGGCTCACTCCAGCAAAGAAAAGTCCCTTGCATATTTGGAAACGCGCTTACTTGAATACGTGAACTGACTGCTCTATGTGCTCATAATTGTGCAAGCACTGAAACTGACTTCTACTCTTCTTTTCTTGCATTACTTTATTATTATTCCCCGAAACAGAGGTTGGTTTGTGTTGACTCGAAAAACTGGCTGAACCACAATACAACCTAAGGTCAAAAGGGAAGATATTTGTGACTGATGACCCGACCGGACACGCTTTGGTGATAGCTGATAGCCCGGGTCGGGAGAAAAGAATGATACTCAGAACGACGAACATGTTGCTAGTATGACACAAGAGATGGAATCACTAAGAGAGGAGGTACAACACATTGGGGAATTGGCGCATTTGGCCATGATGATGCTCCTACAACCACCCCGCTTTCCTTCACTGCATTTGATCCCCGATCACTTTCCTTCAACTATCCACCAAGCAAACAATACCCTAACACCAGTCACTACAACCCAGATTATACCCCCAGTAACCCCTCACAAACCCACCAAATCCTCCTATACATATCCCTTATTCACCAAATTACGTTCAAACACCACAAAACCCACCAGTGGCTACCAACATAGTTAATACTCCCCCTCATGATGGTGTAACCTTTGCCAACAATCAAAACCAGCACATACCTGTGATACATACCACTACACACGAGCGATATGTTCCACCCGTATATGCCCCTTCAGAACCCACCTTCAAAGCGCCCGTCACGGTCAGGTTGCCTTATAAAGGTGATCAACATGCCGAAATGGAAAAGGAAGCAAAGTATAAAGAGGAAGGTCGGTATGCAAATAGTTACGAGCATTGAGGAAACAAATGAAGAACCTTCAAGTCGCTCGAGGGAACGAGAGCCTAGATTACAAGGATTTGTCCATACATTCTGATGTGGACATGCTAGTAGGGGAAAAGCCTCCGAAATTTGATATCTTTGATAGGACAGGTGATCCCCATAAACACTTGAGAGCCTACTACGATAAATTGGTTGGAGTAGGAAGGAATGAGAAGTTGAGGATGAAGCTATTTATAAGGAGTTTGATAGGAGAGGCACTCACTTAGTACACCCGTCAGGATCCCAGAAACTGGAGAGAATGGCAAGATATGGTGTTTACTCTAAAATTCGAGCAACAATTGAATTTATTCGCGATGTTAAGGATACGTGAAATAATTCGATAAACAAAAAATATAACAGTAAAAACAATAATTGACTTAAGTAAATAAAGGGATGATCAAACCGTTGACGTGGAATGAATTTTCTATAGTTGAGCAATATGCAATAAAAAATAGACAACTTTGATAAGAGATAGATAGAAAATGATAATCTATCTTCTAGTGTGTATTTCGTGTCTATACAATGAAGTTGCATCCTCCTTTTATAGATAAGAAGAGAGTTCTGCCTATGGTAAAAGACTTAATTACAAGATAAATCAACTTAAGTATAGGATGAAATATCCCTAGAAACACTGGTCTAACGTCTCTGATGGTTGAGACCGTGATTCCCGCTGAGATATCAGTATTCCGCGAGATTTTCGGCCTTACCGTTATATGAAATTGATCCTTTTACCATAAAATGCATCTTCCTCGATCAGTGTCAATTGCCTTATTTCGATCGCTCCGATTCCGAATCCAACGACGCCCGACCTTAGGCTTTCCTTCCCGAAATGCTGACCCCGATTTAAAGTAATCCGGTCTTGAACTACACTTGAGCCCGACCTTCCTTATATGCTCGGTTGTATCCGACCTCATACAGATAGTCCCCTCGTTTATTGGAGAGTAATGACAAAAAACGATATGAACCGCGGTACTTCGAAATTAGGTCAAACAACAGCATAGTCATTGAAATGACACGAAGTTCGAAGCATCAAATCACTCAACCTTAGAAAATCTTTTACTGGTGTGTGACGGCAGCGCCGTGACGCACGTGACAGTTGCCAAAGGAAATCATTGCTTGTCTTATCTAACTGCAGACCCTACAACTGTTGCACGTACCATTTAATGCTCCCTTACCTCGTGCTTTGAACCGCCGCTTTTGAGAAAGTATAAATACTTCCCTCACTCTTTGAGTTCCAAACCTTTACGCTGCTCAACAACCTGCTACTTCTAGTTTTCTGCATCTTTGCATCACAAAATCTCTCTTGCATCTTACAATTCTTCGCTTTTCGCTTCTATTGCTTCAATCACCATGGCCAAAACTTCTAAATCTGTTCCTCAGAAGCAACAATCTTCACCTTCTCAGCCCACTGAAGAGGCCGAGCCCGTTCGCGTTGAGGAAACCTCCACGGAACCTCCTTTGAAGGCCTTTGTACCAGTTGGGTGTTTTATCGGTTCCGACTTCAAGGTCGAGAAACCTTGTTCAGTGCCCCGCCGAGGCAAACCGGTCTCGATGTATATCAGCTCGATCACCCACAAGGTCCTTGACAAGGTGAAGGCGGAGTGCAATTGGGCCGATAAAGATGTGGTAGTCCCTTCTCCGAGCGAGTCGATTACCACTCACGTAGAAGGTTACCTAAGCGTCTACACTTACCCTTTCACGTTTGGATCCCTGGACCCTGTAATTGTCGATTTTTGTAAAAGATATAATGTTACTTTGAGTCAGGCTCATCCATCCGTTTGGCGTATTGTCCATCTCTTCCGCTTCTTCGGGAGTAAGGTCGAAGGGGGGCATCCCTTCACCGTTGACCACCTTCTTCGATTATACAGTCCCCGGATGTTCCGAGGGGGGCTAATAAAACTCGCTCGCCGGGCCAGCAAGGCTCCGTTCTCGAGCATTGATGAAGACAAAGACCGGGGCTGGATGAGTCGGTTTGTCTGAATAAGGACCTCTGATTTGATCCCCGCAGAATACATGTCGTTCCCTAAGAAGTGGAACTTAAGTCGTAAGTGTCATCTTCTAAAGTCATTTATTACTTTCCTTCAAATGTTTAATCGATATGTTCTGTAAGGTGCAGCCACTTCCCAGACGCCGGCCGCAATTCAACACTTGGAGGATTGGGTTCGAAGAGTAGTGGCTCAAAGGACCTACTCGGAGCGAGCCTAGCGAGAAATATCGAAAGGCCTTTGGGAGGCCAAAAATCACAGTGATCTCAGTCATATTTGTCTTTCTCATTTGGGGTAATCGATGTCAGCTCTAACTCTTGAAATCTCACTTTGCAGGCCTCTCAAAAGATGCCGAAATGAGGTCGACACCCACCGGTGGGGAAGCCCCTCGTCCTCTCCCCGTTTCGGAGAAAGAAGGGGGGAAGAAGAGAAAAGAAGCTCCCGGTCCTGCAGAGCCCGAGAAAAGAAAAAGCAGGAAAAAGATGAGGGCCCGCAAAGTCACAGTCACCGACCCTACCATCCAAGTGAGCGATAGCTCCGATAGGGAAAGGAGCCCCGAAACTTTAAACAATGAGCCACCTCGTTCAGTCCCCGAGTCAACCGTCAGTGAAGCTTGCACTCCTCGAGAGGAGGATCTCGAGACGAGAATGAGAACCGGGATTCGGGCTGACACAGGAGGGGCAACACAAGGAGTCTCAGACATCCCGGTGACGATGGATTCACCTTCTTTTTCAGAGGCAACTCTGAACGATGCTCAGGCTGCAAGAATGCATACACCGAGTAAAGGTCCAGTTGCAACTGGAGCCTTTGAAGAATTCTTTGATGGGGTGCCATCGGCTGATACCTTCGGGCTTGAAGTGCCAAGAAGGAGTCCCCCGGCCGAGACGAGTGGGGTGTCTGTTGGTACCAAATTGGTCGACAGATTTCCTGCTCCGAGCTCCAACCCCGATCGGAAGAGGGTGATAATGTTTGTCGTCAACGAGGATGCTCGAGTATTGGGTGCACCGGTAGGTGTGGCCAGCTATCTACATTGCTTGGTGACCAATGCGGACCAGGCCGCGATGAATGCAGTGGACTGGTCATGCTTATTCAACGAAGCTCAGCAGGCATCGAACAGGGTATGCTTCCTTATATGTTATATCTTATACCCAATATCTTATCCCTAAGTCTGCAGTGACTATCTTGATATGTATACCTTGCAGTCTTTGGTGCTTTACCATGAGGCGTTCCTTCGGATCAAGGAAAGAACGACGTAGGAACGGGCACAACGTCAGCGGCTCGAAGGCGAGATGTCGAGTCTTCAGGCCGAGCTAGATTTCATGCGGAGGGAGCACAGCAAAGAGGTTGACCAGCTGGGGCAACTGACCAATCGGTTAGATCGACTCCGGTTTGAAGTGAATGAGGCTAAGGCTAAAACTAGCGGTTGGAAAGCCATGGTTGAGACTCTGACTTCGGAAAAAGAGGCCCTCCAAATTCGCTTAGAAGGGCAAGTCTCGGAGGCGCGGGAGAGGGTCGGAGTTCTCCATCACCAAGTTGAGTCGCTTACCCAGGACCGAGGGGTTCTGGTCAACCAACTACAAGAAGCAAAGTCGGAGATCGCTGCCACTAAGGCCGATGCTGAGGATTTGACAGCTCAATATAGAGCTGATGCCGAAGCCGCCCAAGAGCAATCGAAGATGCTGGTCGAGTATACCAATTGCCAGACCCGCCTCTCCGTTCTCAAGGAGCTGCAAGCTCGGGGTTTCGATCTATCCTCTGAAGTCGCTGAAGCAACGAGGATCGAAGCTGAGATGAGGAAGCAAACATTCCCCGAGAAAGATGAAGACGGCTCCGACTGACGTTGTTCCGTAGAAGTGTTGTTTTTGTATAAAACAATTCCTTCATTGTATATAAACATCCTTTATATTATTTTGACTTTGTTCTGCAAATTTCATATCTCGCCATTTCCTGCCTTAGCTAGGATTACAAATTTTTCTACGATCGACTGAATAAAGCCCGTATCTCGGGATAACCTTGACCGGTTAATGTACTGAACCGGTTTCGGCAAATTTAAGATTGACTTGGCCTTGGCCTTGTTTCAAATTCGGGATAGGCTAAGCGAGCTATGTCTACCCCCCCCCCCCCCC
>MCJB01048008.1:51592-65837 GCA_002018475.1 Nicotiana obtusifolia | reverse complement strand
GTCTACCCCCCCGACCAATAAGCTATGCTTTTGGGATGTTAACGAATTGGGACCATGCCTTAGCCAAATTTGGGTCCCTTTCAATAAATTAATTCGGCCTTAGCCCCATTTTAGAGAATCGAGGTCTTGCCTTGGCAAGCCCTGATCATCTCCGGATTTAGTCTGGTTTGACTTTAGCCTTTCATAAACGGAGGTTGCCTGAATCGGTCTTACTTCTCTTTGAGTTTTGTTAACTCAATATGGCCTGGGCCTAGTAATCGATTATGGGGTTTGGCTTGTTAGGTCTTACTCCCCTTCGAATCCAGTATGCATATTTTAACAACGTCAACTCTTTATAACACGATGATAATCAAAGAAATAATCGAAGAAGCCCTTGGGCTTAGAAACTCAATGTTGATGATGAAAGACTTTACTAATATTGATACGCTTGTACATCTTTGCTTAATGAGGGGGGCAGATCGACCTATTCGAGCACGGTTCTTCTGACCGTTTGATCCTTACATTGGTTCCTAGCGATCTTTGTGAAGCCCCCCTGATATCAAAGTAAGTAGATGAAGATTTCGAAAACAATACTAGAGTCGAATATCAAATTTGTGAACTCCGACGAATGACTGTTCTATGTTAGCACGATTTCTGGTTGCCTCATTAAAATCCTTGCCGTAAAACCTAATTTGGGACAAAACCGGTCGAAGGAAAAAAGAGTGCAACGCGTGCTTTTAGTCCTACCGCCTTGTGCTTATTGGTTTGATACAAATCCCTCCTGCATGAGTTAGTATCAACAAACAAAACAAAAGAAAAAATTAAATAAATTACCTCAACAATAATACCTCTTCAAGTGGCTCACGTTCCAGTTATTTGGCAACTGCTTGCCATCCATAGTCCCGAGCTTGTAAGACCCCTTTCCGGTGACCTTCAAGACAGTATAGGGACCTTCATAGTTCGGTCCCAATTTTCCTTCATTGGGGTCTCGGGTATTGGGCACGATCCTTCTAAGTACCAAGTCCCCCGCATTAAAATATCGGAGACGGGCTCTTCGGTTGTAGTACCTCTCGATTTTTTGCTTTTGGGCTGCCATTCGGACTAGAGCAGCTTCCCTCTTTTCATCCAAAAGTTCCAGACCGATGTTCATAGCTTCCCGGTTTGACTCTTCAGTTGCATATCGAAACCTAATGCTTGGTTTGCCTACTTCGACCGGTATCAATGCTTCGGTGCCATACACGAAGGAAAACGGGGTGGCCCAGGTACTGTTTTTTTGGGTTGTTCGGTATGCCCATAAAACTTCGGGCAGCATCTCTCTCCATTTTCCTTTAGCGTCGGTTAGCCTTTTCTTTAAGTTTTGGATAATGGTTTTGTTGGTCGATTCTGCTTGACCGTTGCCACTGGGGTGGTATGAAGTCGATAATATCCTCTTGATCTTGTTATCTTCGAAGAACTTGGTTATTTTACTGCCGACGAACTGCTTGCCATTATCACATACGACTTCTGAAGGCATTCCAAACCGGCAAATAATATGGTCCCATATAAAGTCAATCACCTCCTTTTACCTAACCTTCTCGTAAGCCTGTGCTTCCACCCACTTAGAAAAATAGTCAGTCATAAAAAGGATAAATTGAGCTTTACCTGGTGCTCAAGGGAGGGGACCGACGATGTCCATGCCCCACTTCATAAATGGCCATGGTGATATGACCGAATGTAGTGTTTCTCCGGGCCGGTGGATCATTGGTACATGCTTTTGGCATCCGCTGCACTTGCATACAAACTCCTTTGCATCTCCTTCCTTGTTGTTCCAGTAATAGCTGGCCCGAATTATTTTTCGAACCAATGAATCGGAACTGGAATGGTTGCCGCAAGTTCCTTCGTGTATTTCTTTTAAGATGTATTCGGTGTCTCCAGGCCCAAGGCATATGGCTAGAGGACCTCCGAATGTTCTTCTATATAAGGTTCCATCGTCGGCCAAGCAAAATCGGGCCGCCTTTGTGCGTAACATTCTCGACTCTTTGGGATCGGATGGTAATTCGCCCGAACTAAGATATTCCACATATTTATTTCTCCAATCCCAAGTCAAGCTCGCCATGGCCTTCTTCCACGACCGACCTTAATAACTGTACGACCTTTTCAGAGTCGATTTCCTCAGCTTCGACCGACGAGCCTAAATTGGCGAGGGCATCGGCTTCGCTATTTTGTTCTCGAGGTATATACTATAGGGTCCATTCCTTAAACCCGTGTAATGTGACTTGAAGTTTATCCACATACCTTTACATACGTTCTTCCCCGACTTCGAACGTTCTATTTATTTGGTTGACTACAAGGAGGGAATCGCATTTGGCCTCGATTACTTCTGCTCCCAAGTTTTTGGCTAACTCCAAAACTGCAATCATAGCCTCATATTCGGCTTCATTGTTAGTCAATTTTATAGTCTTAATAGACTGTTGAATCGTATTCCCAGTTGGGGGTTTAAGTACAATGCCTAGCCCCGACCCTTTCGAATTCGAGGCACCGTCTGTGAACAGAGTCCATGCTCCCAAAGGAGTCCCCGATTTGGTCATGAGTTCTTTCTCGACCTCGGGGATGAGCGACAGCGTAAAATCAGCGACAAAGTAGGCCAGTACTTGAGACTTTATCGAGGTTCGGGGTCGATATTCGATATCATACCCGCTTATTTCGATGGCTCACTCGGCCAACCGACCTGACAATTCGGGTTTATGCATAACGTTTCTAAACGGGTAAGTCGTACCACGCATATTGGGTGACATTGGAAGTACGGTTTCAACTTTCTAGAGGCACTCAATAGGCCGAGTGCTAATTTTTCTAAGTGTGGGTACCTGGTTTCGGCCTCTCCTAGTGTTCTACTGACGTAGCAAATGGGAAATTCATTACCTTGTTCTTCCCGGACTAGGACCCCGCTCACTGCTATCTCCGATATGGCAAGGTAAAGGTATAACTGCTCGCCTGCTTTCGGCATATGTAGTAAAGGCGGGCTAGAGAGATACCTTTTTAGTTCTTCCAATGCGTGTTGGCATTCCGGCTCCCATGAGAATTCGTTCTTCTTCTTCAGTAAGTTGAAGAATTGATGGCTTCTGTCCGACGACCTCAATATGAATCGGCCTAATGCTGCTATCCGGCCTGTTAATTTCTGTACGGCCTTGACACAGTCAATGACCGTTATGTCCTCGATGGCCTTAATTTTATCGGGGTTGATTTTAATTCCCCGGTTTGACACCATAAAGCCAAGGAATTTCCCCGAGCTTACTCCAAATGCACACTTCTCTGGATTCAACTTCATGTTGTATTTTTTCAGGACATCGACTGTTTCCTGCAAATGACTTAAATGGTCCTCTGCTCTCAGGGACTTAACTAACATGTCATCGATATAAACTTCCATTGTTACACCTAGTTGTATTTCGAACATTTTATTTACTAGGCGTTGGTAAGTAGCCCCCGCATTTTTAAGCCCAAAAGGCATCACATTATAGCAATAGGTGCCATACTTAGTGATGAAGGATGTTTTTTCTCGGTCATCCTTATCCATTTGTATCTGGTTATATCCAGAGTAGGCGTCGAGAAAACTAAGAGTCTCGTGGCCAGCGGTAGCATCGACCATGCGATCGATGTTGGGCAAGGGGAAAGAATCTTTGGGGAACGCTTTGTTTAGGTCTTTATAGTCTATACACATTCTAAGCTTATTTCCCTTCTTAGGGACTACAACTACATTAGCTAACCATTCTGGGTACTTAACCTCCCGAATGGACCCTATGTTCAAAAGTTTAGTTACCTCGTCCTTGACGAAAGCCTGTTTAGCTTCGGACTTGGGTCTCCTCTTTTGCTTGATTGGCCGAAATTTCGGATCAACGCTCAGCTTGTGAGTTGTAATTTCCGGTGGTATGCCTGTCATGTCTAGATGGGACCAAGCAAAGGAATTTTCATTAGGTGAAAGGAAATTAATTAATTTGGCCCTGAGCTCAGAGTTTAAGCCCGAGCCCAGGTATACCTTTCGATCGGGTGCATCGTTGCGGATTGAAACTTGTTCGAGCTCTTCGATTGTCGATTTGGTCGCGTCAGACTCATCTGGAGCAATAAATGATCGGGGGACCCCGTAATCATCGGCGTCAAGCTGACCCCGTTCACCCCCGTTTATCGAGGGCAACCTCTCTGATTGCTATTTGGTCTTCTGGGAAAGAATGGTAGGTTTTGACACCACCTCTTCCACTGCGAACATCTCCCTCGCAGCGTGTTGTTCCCCATAAATAGTGACGACCCCCTCACTCGATGGAAATCTCAACATTTGATGTAATATTGAAGGTATGGCTTTGATGTCGTGTATCCAAGGCCTTCCGAGCAAGGCGTTATATCTCATGTCGCCTTCGATTACGCAGAATTTTGTTGCCCTGATAGTTCCAGCGATATTCACCATTAGTGTTATTTCACCTTTAGTTGTTTCCGAAGCCATGTTAAAACCGTTGAGGACCCGAACCTCGGGGATATCTGATTTGACAGTCCTAGCTGTTCGATGACCCAAGACCGAACTATGTTAGCTGAGCTCCCGGGGTCGATAAGCACACGTTTCACCCGGGCTTTATGTACCACCATCGATATCACCAGGGCATCGTTATGGGGCAGTGTAATCCCTTCTGTATCCATATCACTGAAGTATAAAGCTCCTTCTGCTGCGTAATCCCAGGTACATTTTTCCCGGGTGATAGATATTTTTGTGCGCTTCAACATCGGTCCTTGGGATGCATCTATCCCTCCGATAATCATGTTGATCGTGTGCTGCGGCTCTTCTTGATTTGCTGGTCTGTTTATGGTTTTGTAGTGGTTTTTGGCTCAATCGCTTAAGAATTCTCGAAGATGCCCTTTTTCGAGTAACTGAGCTACGTCCTCCCTCAACTACTGACAATCCTCCGTTCTATGTCCATGTGTGCTATGATATTTACATATTAGGTTAGGATCTCTTTTGGCAGGGTCCTTTTGCAATGGTTGAGGCCATTTGGTATCTTTAATGCAACCAATAGCTGACATAAGAGTTGCCGAATCGACATTAAAGTTGTACTCGGACAATCGGGGTGCTTCTCGATGATTATTGGTTCTTTCGAAGTTATTCCCCGGCAACGGTCCCCGGTTCCTTTGGCAAGGACCATTCTTTCTTTCTTGTCTCAGGGATTTCTGTCCCCCTGGAATGACTCTTCGATCCCCTGGGTATGGTCGGTTCCTATCTCGGTTTGACCTCAACTCTCGATAATTGTCCCTCAGAGTCCGATCGTAAGTTCTGATAGGGTAAGCGGACCTCGATGGGACTCTGAGTTGTTCATCTTCTACTCTGATCTTCGATTGATACCGATTGTGTACGTCTGCCCAAGTGATAGCCGGGTATTCGATCAAGCTTTGTTTGAGTTATTGAGATGCCGTTGAACTTCGGGCATTGAGCCCTTGAGTAAAGGCCTGTACGGCCAAATCATCGGTGACCGGTGGTAAATCCATTCGCTCCATTTGAAATCGCGATACAAACTCTCTCAGCATTTCATTGTCCCTTTGCCTGACTTTGAACAAATCTGACTTTCTTGTTTCGACCTTAATGGCGCCTGCATGGGCCTTGATGAAGGTATCTGCGAGCATGGCAAAGGAGTTGATGGAATTCGGTGGTAAGTTGTGATACCACGTCATCGCTCCCTTGGACAGGGTCTCTCCGAATATCTTCAGAAGGACAGACTCGATTTCATCGTCTTCGAGATCGTTCCCTTTTATAGCGCAAGTGTACGCCGTTACATGTTCATTTGGATCCAAGGTCCTGTTGTATTTGGGGATTTCCGGCATGCGAAACTTTTTTGGTATCGGTTTTGGAGCAGCGCTGGATGGGAAGGGTTTTTGTACGAACTTCTTTGAGTCCAAACCTTTCAACACCGGGGGTGCTCCCGGGATCTAGTCTACCCTCGAATTATAAGTTTCCACCCTTTTGTCGTTAGCCTCGATCCTTTTTTCACCCGACTCGACCCGCTTATTCGGCTCCTCGAGCATCTTTATGATTCCGGAATTTACTCCCGAACCGCTTTCGTCCGATTGTGCTGTGACTGGCTCATTTTGAGGAGCTATCCTTCGAGAAGAAATGGCTTCGACTCTGTCCGAAATCTGACTGCGGCTTTGTAATTGAGCTATGGATGCTTGCTGGGCTTGCAGCATGTCAAATATCACTTTGAGGCTGATCTCATCTCCTCCATTATGTTGAATCCCTGAATGGTGTTCCCCCCGAACGTTGTTCGACGGGTCAGAGGTCTGATCAGCGTCGACCGCCATTTGAGAATTGGCGTCGATCGGGACCTCGTTTTTGGGCATAATGTTGTTTTCGCCTTGGTGGTTAAACTCGTTGCTGATAGGAAGTGAGTGCGACATGACTATGTTGTAATCTGAAAAACAGAAAATTCTGCAAAGAACAAGCGTAAAATAGTGTGTGACAGAGAATTGTATCAAAAATTCACTATTATCCTTAGCTCCACGGTGGGCGCCAAACTGTTTACTCTAAAATTCGAGCAACAATTGAATTTATTCGCGGTGTTAAGGATACGTGAAATAATTCGAAACAACGAAAAATATAACAGTAAAAACAATAATTGACTTAAGTAAATAAAGGGATGACCAAACCGTTGAGGTGGAATGAATTTTCTGTAGTTGAGCAATATGCAATAAGAAATAGACAACTTTGATAAGAGATAGATAGAAAATGATAATCTATCTTCTAGTGTGTATTTCGTGTCTATACAATGAAGTTGCATCCCCCTTTTATAGATAAGAAGAGAGTTCTGCCTATGGTAAACGACTTAATTACAAGATAAATCAACTTAATTATAGGATGGAATATCCCTAGAAACACTGGTCTAACGTCTCTGATGGTTGAGACCGTGATTCCCGCTGAGATATCAGTGTTCCGCGAGATTTTCGGCCTTACCGTTATATGAAATTGATCCTTTTACCATAAAATGCATCTTCCCCGATCGGTGTCGATTGCCTTATTTCGATCGCTCTGGTTCCGAATCCAAAGACGCCCAACCTCATGCTTTCCTTCCCGAAATGCTGATTCCGATTTAAAGTAATCCTGTCTTGAACTACACTTGAGCCCGACCTTCCTTATATGCTCGGTTGTATCCGACCCAATACATATGGCAGAAGACTTCATGAACATTTTCGGTTTAACACAGAAATTACTCCAGATAGGTTCGCCTTGGTAAACCTGCAGAAGAAGCTGTTAGAGTCATTTCAAGAGTATGCACGTCGATGAAGGTCGGAGAACTGCTAGAGCCCAACCCCTGTTAGATGATAATGAGCTGACTAAATACTTTAACAAGGCTCAAGAAGGAAACTAGTTCGAAAAGATGGTGGGCATGATAGGGCATAAGTTCCCTAAACTTGTTAATATGGGAGACGTTTTGAAAGAAGGATTAAGTCAGGCAAGATACAATCCATGGCTACATTGTAAGAAGCTAGCAAATCAATTCAGTCTGGTTCGATAAGTAGCGGAAAGAAGAAAAAGGAAGAAGTGTCAGCAATCATTCCCTATTACCAGTCCAGTTCACCCCACGGAAACAACTCTTACTCTCTGAATATCATTCTCCACACCAGCCTACATATGCTCCAGTATACAACACGCAACCATACTATAATCCCCAACCTCAATATAACCCACCTCGCGCCCATATAGATCCAAATCCACCACGACCATATGCTCCAATTCAGACCACCACCCATCAAAATTGACCCACCTATGCACCCCAACCTAAAAGAGGTCCCAGAAACTACACCCCGATTGCTGAACCTTTGACTAAATTGTTTGCAAGGTTGAGGAGAGCTAGCTTGATATATGTGGTAGAAGGGAGGATTCCTGATCATCCTTCCAAATACTTTGATGCGACCAAATGGTGTGTCTCCCATTTAGGTGTACCGGGCATGATATCGAGGATTGCTTCAGGTTGAAGAATGAAATTGAGTCACTATTCAAAAGTGGAGCCATTCAGTGCACCCCAACTCCCCCAAATGTGAACTGTAACCCACTGTCGAACCACGGGAATCAAGGAGCTAATATGATCGCTTTGGATACCAAGTATGACTTGTAAGGGACTATCGTCACGATAGGGAACACTAAGGCTGAAAGGGTTCCACCAGAAAGAACTCCTTTGATCATCGTATAGTTAAAACCTCCAATGATGGTCTAGACATACCAGCAACAGCCCACCGCCTCTATCAGGAATGAGGAGGATCGAAAATATAAGACAGTCACGTGGACGTACCAGCAAAAAGGAAAAGACAAGATGACAGATTCCCCAGAGGCTCATGGAATGACCAGGTTAGAAAGGTGTTACGTCCCAGAGGAGTTAAACCGAGTAAATCCAGGAAGAGAACAAATTCAGAGGAGGAATATAATAAATTTAAAGGCCACAGAACTTTGGAAGAAGATATCAGCTAAAGAATACTTTGTGGAGGGGCAATTGAAGAACACCCTTGCACATATACCGATCATGGATCTTCTAATGAGTTTTGACAGTCATAAAGATGCCTTGATGAATGTATTAAGTGGAGTAAACGTGCCGAGGAACACTACCAGCGAAGCGTTGGCAGCAACCATTAGGAAGATAGTTGAGGCGAACATAATCACTTTCCGAAGAGATTAACTTCTAGAGTCAATATCTGCTCGCTCTGTACTCTACGAGAGTTGGGTATTCATTTGAGAGAAGTGAAAGAACACCATGTGAGAGTGAGAGATTTTGATGGGTCACAAAACAATGTCATTGGAGAGATCTACCTAGCCTGCAAATTGGACCAGTTGAGTTCCCAATACTGCTCCAAGTAATGGATATTTCATCCTCATACAACCTGTTGCTGGGGAGACCTTGGATACATATGGCAGGGGCAGTCTACGTCCACCCTCCATCAGTGCATGAAAATTTGAATGGGGTTGCCGAGAGATTGTAATTCACGGTGAATGGATCCAGTCAGCTTATCTAGAACATGTAGTCCCATTCATAAAAGAATTGGATGGGATCGCCTTTCATGCAGACCGCGGAGATAGAGAAGATTGAGAAGAATCTAGGTATGCAGTCACCATACAGATCAAAGATAGATATGAGAGAGAAATGATGAAGTGCGGGTATAAACCAGGGACCGGGCTGGGAGCCCGATCAGATGGGATAACACAGCCGATTAAGCCAAGGGGACAGAAGGGTAGAGCCGGCTTAGGTTATCAGCCTCCAATTGGAAAGACTTACACCTATGGCTTCAGGAAGAAGGCTTTTACGCCAGAGCTTGTTTCAGGTCCAGGTCAGAGCTCAACACCAGAGGACAACATCATGATGGAATGGGAAGGCTGTTCGTGACCATGATCAAGGAATGCTGTGAAAAAATTAATATCAAGACATCGACCATTCGGGATGCCGAACCAGGAGAGGACTTGCAGAATTGGACCGCCATCCTATCTCTGGTTAGCCGGGAGTCTTGGTTGTGCGAAATTATAGTAATTTTGAAAAACAAATGCATGGTCAATTGAGGCATGAACCGTGCTTGTACTCTTTTGCCAATTGCCTCCTTGAATGCTTAGACGTTCCGCTTTTGATGAAAAAAGAATTGCTTTCTTACAATCATTCTAACTTATTTATCGCTTCATTTATACTTACATTTTCTTTTTAGTATTCAAAACGATAAAAACCTGCGTTCCGCGATTAATACATGTAACGAAACACCCGAGCAAAACAATCCAGACTACGAGGAATATGACGAAATCATGATGCTAGATAATCTTCCACAAGAGATCGAGCAGTTGGAAAGCCAAAAAAACCTAACCTTGAAGAGACAGAAGTAATCAACTTGGGAAGCGAACAAGACATGAAAGAAACTCGAATCAGCATCCATTTAGAAGCAAAGTAGAAAGAAGAACTGATCAAGCTCCTATGACAATATATCAATGTGTTCACATGGTCATATGACGACATGCCCGAATTGAGCATCGACATTGTCTCGCATCTATTGCTCACCGATCCTGCTAGACCGCTAGTCAAACAAAAACCCAGAAAGTTCAAGCCGGATTTGAGCTTGAGGATAAAATAAGAAGTGACCAAGCGGAAAAAACAAACATGGTGAGAGTCACCAATTATCCCACATGGCTAGAAAACATCGTACCGGCATCAAAGAAAGATGGGAAGATTAGGATATGTATGGACTATCGAGATCTTAACAGGGCCAATCCAAAAGACAATTTCCCTTTACCAAACATTCATATCCTCATCGATAATTCTGCAAAGCACGGGCTGCAGTCATCCTTGGATTGTTTCGCCAGGTATCACCAGATTCTGATGCATGAAGAAGATGCGGAGAAGATAGCGTTCACTATTCTATGGGAGCTTATTGCTACAGAGTCATGCCGTTCGGCCTTAAGAATGTCGGTGCTACTTACATGAGAGCCATGACGACCCTATTTCATGACATGATCCACAAAGAGATCGAGGTATATATGGATGACGTCATCATCAAATCTCGAAAGAGTGCAGAGATTGTGAATGACTTGAAAAGGTTTTTCAAATGTTTGCGGAGGCACTGTTTGAAGTTGAATCCCGCAAAATGTGCATTTGGAGTCCCTGGCAAAAAATTGTTAGGTTTCATCGTGAGCAGGAAAGGGATAGAATTGGATCCTTCAAAGATCAAATTCATTCAAGACCTACCACCGCCTAAGATCAGAAGGACGTGATGAGCATCCTTGGCAGATTGAATTACATCAGCAGATTCATAGCCCAGTCTATGATAATTTGCGAGCCCATCTTCAAGTTGTTGAAAAAGGATGCTGCTACAAAATGGACAGAAGAGTGTCAAAAATCTTTCAACAAGATCAAGGAGTACTTGTCAAATCTGCCATTGTTGGTTCCTCCCGAGCCCGGAAAGCCACTATTATTATACTTGTCAGTTTTGGACAATGCATTTGGATGCGTGTTTGGACAACACAATGAGACCGGAAGGAAAGAGCAGGCTATCTACTACCTATCTACTACCTAATAAAGAAGTTTACATTGTGTGAAGCCAAATACACTCTAATAGAGCGGATCTGCTGCGCTTTAACTTGGATCTCCCAGAAGTTGAGACACTACATATCAGCATATACCACACATCTGATATCCCGGCTTGACCCGCTCAAATACATCTTTTATAAGATGATGCCTACAAGGAAACTTTCCAAATGGAAGATTCTTCTCAATGAATTCGACATTGTGTAGTAACGCAGAAGGCTATCAAAGGACAAACCTTAGCCGATCACCTTGCAGAGAACCCAGTGGACAAGGACTACGAGCTGCTCACTACATACTTTTCGGAGTGAAGAAGTGTTGTTCGCCGGAGAAGATATTGTAGAGTCATACCTAGGATAGAGAATTTTCTTTGAAGGAGCCACAAATTTCGAGGGAGTGGGAACTGGAGCAGTCTTAATTTTAGAATCAGGGCAGCATTACCTGGCATCAACAAAGATAAGGTTCCCTTGCGCCAATAATATGGCCAAGTATGAAGCGTTCTTCCTTGGGATTAGGATGGCAGTCAACATGAACGCTAAGGAGCTTCTGGTCATAGGAGACTCTGATCTGCTGATACATCAAGTCCAAGGTGAATGGACCACCAAGAACGTCAAGATCCACTCGTACCTGCATTGCGTGAAGGAGTTGTGCATAAAGTTCACCAAGATCGAGTTCAAACACATTCCAAGGATCAAGAATGAATTTGCTGACACTCTCACAACCTAGTCATCCATGATCCAGCATCCTAATAAAAAGTACATCGATCCTATTGAGATAGAGGTCCGAGATCAGCATGTGTACTGTTTCCATGTAGATGAAGAGCCGGACGGAAAGTCGTGGTACTACGACATCAAAAGGTTTCTGGAAACAACAGAGTACCCAGAGAATGCCACCAATGATCATAAGCGAGCACTCAGAAGGCCAGCAAATCACTTTTTCCTTAACGGGGAAGTCCTGTATAGGAGGACCCTGGACTTGGGTCTGTTAAGATGTGTAGATGCTGCTAAAGCAACCAAATTGCTAGAAGAAAATACATGCAGGGACATGTGGACCTCACATGAATGACTTCATTTTGGCCATGAAGATTTTAAGAGCCGGATACTTTTGGATGACTATGGAGAGTGATAGCATTCGCTATATGTAGAAGTGTCACCAGTGCCAGATTCACGAAGATTTCATTCGGGTTCCATTGAGCTGAATGTAATGGGTTCACCTTGGCCGTTCGCGCCTGGGGAATGGACGTAATCGGACCTATGGATCCCCCCGCATCAAATGGACAACGTTTCATCTTGGTAGCCATTGACTACTTCACAAAATGGGTCGAAGCTTCTACATACAAAGCCGTTACGAAGAAAAGTAGTGGCAGATTTCGTTCATAACAACATAGTATGCCGGTTTGGGATACCAGAGTCGATCATCACTAACAGTGCAGCCAATCTCAATAATGAACCATTGAGGGAGATTTGTGAAAAACTCATAATCGTCCAACATAACTCCACAGCCTAAAGTCCGCAAATGAATGGAGCAGTTGAAGCAACCAAAAAAAATATCAAAAGGATCTTACGGAAGATAGAGGACAACCACAACAGTGAGACGAGAAATTATCCTTCGCCTTGTTAGGTTCTCGGACCACCATGAGAATATTCACTGGGGCAACGCCATATATGTTGGCATGTGGCATCGAAGTTATGACACCCTCATAGGTCGAGATACCATCCTTGAGGGTCATTCAAGAAGCCAGGTTAGATGATGCAAAATGGATAGGGGTTAGGCAGGAGCAACTAATGCCCATTGATGAGAAGAGAATGGACTTAGTGTGCCATGGTCGGCTGTATCAAAATAGGATGGCCAATGCATCTAACAAGAAGGTGAAACATCGGTAATTTACACTGGGGCAATTGGTTTTGAAGAAGATATTACCTCATCAAGAAGAAGCCAAGGAAAAGTTCGCGCCAAATTGGCAGGGTCCTTATGTGGTCCATTGATTATTGTCGAAGGAGCTATGATCTTAGCCAAAATGGATGGAAGAGTCAGCACAAAGCCCATCAATTCAAATGCAATCAAGAGATACTGCATTTGAAGACAATAGAGTTAGGTTTTGATTGTAATAGAAGTATGTTCGACCTGACTTCCCAGGGTGGGATACGTAGGCAACCCACGTAGGGTCCAGTCTCTCTCCCCCTCTTCTTTTATAATAGAAAGTTCAAATATCATTTCATATGCATTCGAAACTACGCTACAACTTGATTTCCTTTGGCAGGAATACATAGGCAATCCTTATCGGATTCAATCATATATTATAACTAAACTACGTTTTGGCCTGATTTCATTAGGATACGTAGGCAGTCTGAGTCAGACTCAGCCACTTCATTTTCAATCCCATCATTTTGCATATATTATAATCGAACTACATTTTGACCTGATTCCATTTGGATACGTAGGCTACCTGAGTCAAGCTCGGTCATCATCATAATTTCTTTATCATTACCCATGAACTACGTTCGGACCTGATTTTGTTTCGGATACGTAGACAATCTGAAAAGGTTCGGTCATAACCCTAGAAAACCCTTTGCAATGCATTTGTTTAGATTTGGATGCAACCACGACGGCATGAAGCCACATAATCAAAGGCGCCTCCAGGAACGGACATCAACAAGACAGAGTCGTCCAGAACTAGCGTTCGCGTCTGAGGGAATTTCTAAACATATCATAATCCGGAATGATGGCATTTTCCATAAAAATAGACAATTTTTAAAAAAAAAATTTCTAAAAACTATCATTCCACCTACCGGACTTCGTCGCATAATCCCACCAAACTTGGGGCAAAGCCAGGACTATGGTCAATACAAACCAACAACCCCTGCTAAGAATCTTTCTTTGAGTGCAGGACCGGTAGGATACAAGGAAACGCTAGGGCACACTGGGAGCAATGGCGGATCCGGTACTCTCTCATAACTACCATCTCTCCTTAATTATTTTATTTATTTCCTCATATTACTGAAGATTAACTCCCAAATTCTTTGCAAGTGTTATGGAACCAGGCCTCCGATACGATCGGAGCATATTACAAATAGCAAACCATTAGCTCAACCAAGCGAAGAACTTTGTATATAGCAAGCCGCTGGCCCCGCGTATCGGAGCCAACTCAATAGCAAACGGTCTGCTCAACCAAGCGGAGCACTTTGTATAGAGCAAGCCGTTGCCCCCCCCCCCCC
>MCJB01048008.1:797-51572 GCA_002018475.1 Nicotiana obtusifolia | reverse complement strand
CCCCCCCCCCAACCGGAGCCGTGTATATAGCAAACTATCAGCTCAATCAATTGGAGCGCCTTGTACAAATCAAACCATCAGCTTTGCCAATCAACGCCCTGTATATAGCAAATTGTATGCTTCACCAACTGGAGCGTTTCGCACTGCCACTCCGCCATATCAGAGATTAAAAATGGATAGTCGTCCAGTCCTACCATACGTTCTGCCAATCAACGACTGCAATTAGTTTTACAGTCAAGAGTATCTCTTAGGCATGCTCCTTATTTATTTATTTTTATATTTTGACGTTTTGCTCATGCAGCTTACAGGCATTTTACAGTTTTCAAGTCAAAAAGCTCCTATCATTCGGAGATACATTACATTTCAATGTAGTTACTTCGATCGCGTGGAGATACTCCCATCATGCGGAGTTATATTCTACATTACAATTCAATTACCCCCATTGCGCGGATTTTGAGGAGACTTAATGCCCCGACAGCTGCGAAATGGTACACATTCCGGCTAACAATGGAGTCAAATTCAAGTATCACGTCGTCCTGATCCCAAATAACGGCTAGTCGGCAGCCGTGCATCATCATTATAATATGATACTGGGGAAATTCCTGCAAGCATCACCGCTCCAAATCATCATTCTAGAACTACATGAGGCCCGGTCCTTGTTAAGCCCGAGGTATGTCAATAATTCAAAGCCAAAATTCGGCCTCAATTCTCATAAATCCCCCTCCCCCAATGCCTTTCTTAACTCCTTCCCTAATTCTACAACTCATAATATTCCTTAAATCCTATAATGTACGCCTAAAGTCGGGACAAAATTAGTCTTGGTTCGATTTCTTTGCCCGAAAACTCTTTTATCGTCTCTTGTCAAAGAGGGGCAGCTGTTGATGATCAATTTTGACCCTCCTTTTTATAATTAATTTACCTGCACTTAATAATTTTCAATAAGTATTTTGTAAATGTTTTTTGATTAATAAATACTTATTTTTATATAAATTAAGTTATTAATGGTGTTAAAGTAATAATTTAGTATTGTATAATTATAAAGTATATTACTTTTATTAATACTAGTTTTTGATCATTAAAATAGCCTTTACATTCATAACATAGATTTATAATTACTTTAAGTAGGGTTATTTCTTAATTTTGGTAAAATAGCTTACTATTTCAAAAAAAATTCAAAATTAGTGTAGTAAATAGGAAAATAAGATATTTAATAATTTATTAACTAATTACAGTAATTAGTAGTGCATTTGATGATTATAATTTTTATTACATTTTTTAAAAATTAATTAAGTTTATTTTAAATTAATTTTTAAAAGGTTAAAGATTAAAAGGCTACAATTGCAATTGCACAATTAAATACAATGTGGCTATTTGTTAAATTAATTTCAGCCCAAAAACAATGACCCAAAGCCATTTCACCTGGTCCAGGTCCACTCCTCCCATTCCACCTTGGTGATCCGGGCCACCTCCATTGAGCCAGTGAACTCGTGTCACGTCACCTATCACTCCTACTCACAAAACAAACACAAAAATTTTGGGACGTCGATCCAAACCGTTGATGGTCCACATTTATTCCTATTTTCTCTTTTATTTTTAACCTACCATCAAATATTATATTAGTCGTTGGATCACACAGATCCAACGATTCCCAAATTTTCTCAAAATAATGTCTTTAAACTCATAAAGTCTTGATTTATCAGGGCTGTTGATCAAACGATCCAACGCCCTAGATCCCGTCTTTGATTTTAAACCCACGAGACCAACCCAACTACCCCTAAACCTAATCATTTCTCTCTTTGAACCGCCGCCCCCATTTCCCAAACCACTCTCTTTTCTCTCATCCTTACAACCTCTATCAGTCCCAAATCCTAGCACAAATCGGTGCAAGGTCACAAAATCAAACCACAAACACTCGACTTGCCTCCCTACATCCGCGAATCATGTTGTTGTCTTTCCGTTTTCATCGCTAGATTCAAAAGTTCCAATTGTGAAACCCTAGCTCAAAGAGACAAACCATCTGATTTCTTCTTCGTTCTTTCGAATCAAGCATGCATGGCCATCCATCTTGTCCCTGTACTCTAAATCCTAATATTATCTTTCCATTTCCACCGATGAAATTCAAAGCCCTAAGTCTGAAACCATAGACCCAAACAGAGAAACCTCAAATCGTTTGAGCTCTCTTATGCTCTTCCAAATCGAAGCATATGAAGAGCTTCTTCGGAGTTTCATCATGAATATTTTGTACCCATAGGACAAACATAGTGACCTCTAGTTTTTTTAGCTTTGTCTAATGGGTCGTTTCCATCAACGGTTGACTCACTCCACCCTCGTGCTCAGGTAAAATCACTACTACTTTTCTCCTCTGTGTTCCTCTAATCTCACCCACTTTGCTAGCATCACTCGACTATCATCATCTTCCACTAAATAATTTGATTTCTATTAAACCTCAAAACATTGAATGCACTATAAAAAGGGGGCTTTAAGACTCTCGACAACAAGTAGAAGCATCGATCTAACTATAGAAATATCATTTACTACACTTAAAAATCTAAGTAGCAAAATCGAAGCTAGGGTTCACTAACTGAGTTTTTGATTTATTTCCAGTTGCGAGCTCACACTGATTAAAGGTAGAGTTCTGATTCTTAAACGGCTATGAAAGGTTCTCGTTTGGTTTGCTGCTCAAAAGAAGTTCAGTGCACCTTGACCTTTCTTCTTTTTCAATCATCAAACTGAAATCATGCATATTATGTTGTTTTCTATTAATTGACTTTATTTGTATTAAGTCATAGTTAATTGTCTCTATGTATTTTTTATCAGTTCATGATTGATTATCAAACTTTAGAGCCATATGCTTCTTTAACAAACCGAAAACAAGATCATGTACCAATCAATTACTCTTTATGTCTTTGAGTGTCTTTGTATTGTTGAGTTTCTGTGACTAACACAGAACTTCAAATGATTCCATGTAGTTATCTTAACTTTTGACCTCCCTAATGTTCTACTGTGGCTCTCATGTATGCTATACTAATTTGTCTTACTATTATTTGTATTTTTGAAATAACTTACTTGATAAATTAACCTAAATGGATATGAATCCTTTAACGATAAAGACATGACTTTCACTCTTAGCTTGGGAATATCATGCTCACATCATTTGAATGAATTCCTTCGTTCTTATATGCTTCTATGATTCTTTTGACCCTTCTGACAATGTAATCATATTTGGGATCTCATTATATAAACATGTTCTAAACTAACAGGATCCTTGTACTTACCCTTGTGTGTATTCTGAAGCTGCTCCACATTTAGCTTAAGCTATGGAACCTGGTTAAGATATATCTATGGTGTTGAGTTTCATCTATTGTGTTAGAGTCATGACTAAGACTCCATACTTAACCTGTATAACAGATCTTTAATACAATGCTTTCATTGTCTTTTTCTGAAACTTATACATAGTGATAGTGTTAGTTGGTCTCATGATAGTCAACCATGTTGGTCATGTTGTGATCATGTAAGAATATCCTATGTGTGTGTTTGAATGCTATCTATGGGATTTCTGTACTCAGTTTGTTCTTGAAAAAGTTTTGGTTGCCTTACATGCTCATGTATGTGCCCCTGATATCACATAACTTTGTTAAGTTCATATAAATTAGTTGTTATGCCCTTATAAACTTAGTAGAGATCCTATGATGCTTGTCTGCCTTGTTTGAGTGTAAGACTGTGTATTTAACTTCTAATGAGCCTAGAATGAATGAGAGATTTCTCCACAGGCCATATCACTTGTTTAAGTATAGACAAATTTATTTGCTTATCCTTGTCTTTAAGGATTCTGAAGTGGACTATTAACCCCTATACTTAGTGAGATGTGAAGTTCTAATCTATGTGTAGACGTTCATTAAGTATAGACATGGCTAAGTATATGATTGCAGTTGAGAATTCTTATAAGTGTGAACCTGCCAGTGGGATTAGCAAGGTTAATATACATGATATCTCCTTTATCCTCGCATACTACATGGCTAGGTTGTTCTGAGTTCCTGTATTGGCATGTTGATGTTCTCATTAATTTTCTGCACTTGTAACTGATTTCATTGAGTACTCTTGAGCCTGTATGAAGTATATTACATGCTTGTGTGCGAGCTGTGATCTCCCTTGGTGCTATCTGTTATATTCTGAACAATTATCTACATGAAATGTACATGTCCTTGTGTCATTGTTTTGTTGTATTAGAATTTACATTGAGTGCCTCATGAGAATTTAAAACTGTAGGGAAGAGTAAGTGTGAGTAGTTAAGGATATTTAGGAGTAAAATTTAGTTTGTAGTTGAGATACTTTCCCTGACACAAGCACTGCTCGGGGTTCTTGAGATACTTGTGAACTTTGAAGTGCCAGGGATCCAAAGGGTGTCTTGGCCATGAATGGAATTTTACCTTAAGCCTTTAAATATTGACATTTGCTAATATTTTTAGGTTAATTGTTAAATAGAAGCAAAGGCTTCATTGTAAATTGCTTTATACTGTTTTACTTTACATTAATTTCATTTACATTCTTAATTAATGCATGTTAAAGTTCTTTCTTGGGCCTTACATTGATGTTACTTGTATTTAAGTTTTGTAGTTGGCCAGATGTCTAATGGCTTTCTTCTTTTTTTATTCATGTGTCTAAATTAGGGCTGTCGATTTCTCAAAGAACTGAGGCCCAAATTCTAGCCTGAATCTGGAGTTGTCGGAGCTGTTGCTACTTGTTTCACTGTCTACTAGGCCTAATTTCCTTCAGACCCAAACCATGAGTCCATTTCCTTTCCTCTATCGCTCTTATAAGTTTGTTGACGTTCTTATATGTATACAACACTGACAATATTTGATTGAATATTTATTTTATCTCTTTGATTTACATTGACAACCTAGGCAAGCCCTAAAAACGAAGGTAAAGATAAAAGAAGTACTGCAACTTAGTAATAAATAATTCTAGTTTGTTAATCACTTCTATTATTCAGTTCTCACTCTTACTCTTACTAACAATTTTCATGAAGCTTTTGGGAATTAAAACAGATTTGCAAAGTCGACAGCCTTTCTTTCTAAAACAAGAAGAAAATCGAAAATCAGAAAATAATTTCCAAAGTGGGGCCTTTTTCTACAAATAAAGCAAACACTGCCGCAAACCAAGGATCTTTCAAACGATTCTTCTTCGAATTTGATTATAAGATTTGAAACCAATTTCTAAGGGATATCTGAACCCCATTTCCCTAATAATCTTTACTTTACACAAATAGCCGCTTCGTTTCGAAAGTCAAAAGTTCTAAACCTAACCCCATTTTATTAGTAAGTGATATAAATCTTTTTTTTTAAACAGTCTTTCAATTGTATAGACGTTTTCAAAGGATTTTCTTTTAAATAAAACCTACACTTTTCCAAGGTATATAACTACTTCTCTTTCAAAATTGATAAGTTTTCAAAGCATAATATGAGGTATGCCATACACTTTTAAGCACTAACTAAGTAAAATAGACATTTAATTCCCTGAACCTAGTTTATGTCCTATGGAGCTACCTTAGATTCTAAGGGGTGCCAACACCTTCCCCGTAGAACAATAAGAACCCTTACCCAAACCTCACCGGTTAGCAGACCAATAGGATAATGATCCTATCTATTAAAAAGGTACCCTAGTATACCTTTAAATATTAGGTGGCGACTCTCTTTTATCATCAATAGGGAAAGCACTAGTTGAATCTTGTTTTGACTTGTACAAAACAGGATGCAACAACAAATTCTCCCTCTTAGTAGGGATCATGATAGCTGTGATGAGACAAATCATTAAATCTTGTCTCATACTGGGTGACTGTCTTACCACCCTGCTGAAGATGCTCAAACTGACTGTGTAGTTCGTCTCTCTAAGTGAACAGAATGAACTTCTCCAAGAAAAGCTGTAAAAATTGAGCCCAATTGCTGGTCTATCCAACTCAAAAGTTTTCCACCACCTCTTGGCTGAATGCTACATCTGGAAAATAGTGAAGTCCAACCCCATTTGACTCAACCAGTCCCAAATTGCACAAGATCTCATAACTTCGGTCAAAGAACTCTAGGTGTCCTTTGGAGGCGCACCGAGAAAATGAGAAGGAAACATTTTCTAAAACTTGTCCATCCTCTTTTGCTCATTAGCAGACATCGCAAGCCTAATCACATGCTGAGCTGCAGCGTGAGAAGTCACTGGGGTCTAAACTCCCCCACCTGAGAACTTGCTGAGGCCAGAGGGACTACTACAGCCTGGACCATACTATCAATAAAGCTCACTATCTTGACTATGGGCTCCTAAAGATCTGGTGTAGAAACAAGCTAAGTCCCTCTGGAATGTGATCTGGTACTGGTACCACAACTTGCTCATCAATAGGATCCACATCTAGGTCCACGGGAGGTTTGCTAATACTGCCCTCGGGCGTCCACGAGCTGTGGTGGGTGCTCACCAATAGGTGCAACTAGACGACCTTTAGTTGGTGCCTAGCCCTACACTGGGGCCCACCTTTCCTGGCTCTTGCCGAAGGTACTAGCTCTCCGCCATCCATTGTTGTAGCTGAATGTGTCCTCACTATCTGTGAGAGAATAGAAAAAGGAAAAATCAAATTTTTGGAAAGATCAAATGCACGATAAAGAATGAAAAGAAAGGGAAGTTTTGTAAAAGCCTTATAGCCTCTCGAAGATAAGTACAAACGCCTCCATACCGATCTTCAAGACTCTACCAAGCTTGCTCATGACTCGTGAGACCCTTGAAACCTAGATCTCTTATACTAACTTGTCACGACCCAAAATCTCAACCAATGGGTCATGATGGCACCTAACACCACTTGCTAGGCAATCCAATACTTAAAAATAATAAGAGAAGCAACACTAAACTTTCAATAGCATAATATCATAAATAAAGAGTAAAAGATCCTAAGTCAACATATTAAGTCTAAAACCATCACAACTGTCTACACAACTCCCCAAGACTGGTGTCACTAAGTACATGAGCTCAAAAGAGGGCTAAATACAAAGTTTGAAATAAATTTGATAGTGTCTGATACAAATAAACAGTAGTATAGATAATTAAGGTGACTCCAGAGTCAGCGGTCGGATATACAACACTACCTCGAGTCTTCTAAGTATCCAAGCTAAGCACCACTCGGGAATCCATTGGTACTAGCGCCTGAATCTGCATGAGTACAACTAATACAATATACTCAGAAAATGTCGAGCCTAATCTCGACGAGGTAGTAACGAGGCTAAGACAAGACACTTACTATATAAACCTATATAGTTAATAAGTAAGAGAAATAACCAAAAAAAAAAGTAACAAGAATAAATACGAGAAATAGTAAAATAATCCTACTAAAAGAAATAACGAACATATAACTCAAATATCACAACCAAACTTTTCTCAACAGCTCGAACCCAAGATTTCAAAACATAGTCAAAATCCCCAAAAACTTCTCTTTAAATCTCATATTTAGATGTTAAATCTCATAAATAATCATGTTATGTAATCAAAAATACTTACTCAATAGTTTGGTATGAAAATCTCTCCTCAAAATCGCCTTCCACCGAGTCTAGGGCTCAAAAATATAATAAATGAAGCTAAGTCCCAAAATACCCAGCTATAAACAAGCTACGGATGTCGCATTTGCAACCTTGAGTTTGCACAAGGTCGCAAATGCGACCCTTGGCTCGCAAATGCGGAAGTTGACCATCCCAAGCAATGTCGCAAATGCGACTATAACCTCGCAAATGCGATCAGTGAGTCCGCAAATGCGAACTCTCCAACCCCGACCCACCTCAAGAATGCAGTCCCTCCTTGCAAATCTGAGGTCCGCAAATGCGGATAAAATCTCGCATTTGCGAGACCTGCAACATCAACCCAAAATCCAGCAAACTGGAACTCACTCAAAACATTTCGAAACTCGTCTAAGCCCTCGTGGCTCCTCGCCAAATATCCATACAAGTATATAAACATCATACGAACTCGCTCCCGAGCTTGGATCACCAAAATAATATATAAAACCACGAACCGAACACCAAAACACATGAAAATTGCCATGAAACTCAAGAACTTCTAAAATACACAACCACGCGTATTCTTATCAAACCAACTCGGAATGACGCCAAACTTTGCAAACAAGTTCCAAATGACAAAAAAAATCTATTCCAAGATCCGAACCCGATAATCATAAAGTCAAACATGGTCAAACCTAGGATATTTCGAAAACTTCAAATTGCCAACTTTCGCCAAAATATACCAAACCAACCTAGAAACCTCCAAATTCAATTATGTGCATATTCCTAAATCCAAAATCACCATCCGGACCTAACGGAACCATCAAAATACCGATCCGAGATCAAATATGCAAAAAGTTAAACTTGGTCAACTCTTCCAACTAAAAGCTTCTAAAATGAAAATCATTCTTTCAAATCAATCCTGAATCGCTTGAAAATTGAATCTGACCATACATGCTAGTCACAATACATAATATGAAGCCACTCTAGACCTCAAACTACCGAACGGGATGTTAAAACTTAAAACGACCGGTCAGGTCGTTATAGAAATTTAAAATAGTGTTGTTTTGACTTGTTGAAAATAGTCTAAGCATGCTATCTATAAAATTTTAAGCCACTGATGGAAATTTGTGTTGGTTTTGAACAAGAATTGCATTATTATTACTATAATTAGTGATATATATACACTTTTGTACATTGTTGTACACTTTTATACAAGGTAGTACATTACTTATAAGTGTACAGGTATCGAAGACTAATTTATAAGAGTATATAAACACTATTGCAAAAACAATTTGACTATTTGGGTGTAAACTGAAAAATATGACTACGTAAGTTCAATATGTTGTGTTGGGGTGTATATTTTTCCAAATTTCCCGACAAACAGAACATATTACCTTTAAAGTTTTCCCAGGTAATTAATACCTCAAAGGGGACTTTCTTCAAAAGGGATTAATTACGCATTAGAAATATAGTATTAAGGTACGCACTTTGCGTGTGTTTTCTATGTCAATAAGTAAATAATTTTAAAAACCATATAAGTAGTATTAAATGATGTGGTTGAGTTATAAAATAAAAATAAAAGTATACCTTTGTTAATATATATTTATAGATTCTATTTAGTAGCTTAATAAAGGATAAAATCCTGCCACGTGGAAGTCTTTAGAGTTTTATAGGAAGATGTTGTGAAAATTATTGTTATTATTTTGTTTTAATATCAAAAACAAATAATTCAAAAAATTACTTTATCACGATGATTTATCAGATAATATAAATTGAAAAATTAAATCTTTTGATCTTTTATAGATATAAGAATGACGAGATTGGCTTAGCTCCTACAAAAAAAGTGACAATATAAATTCTAAAATGACTAATATTAAGTTAATATTTTAATAAGAAAATATAGGGAGCTATCATTTGTTGGAATATATAATGACCCGACCAGTCGTTTTGAGCTTTAGTGTTTCATTTGGTGTTTGAAACTTTGAATAGCCTCATATGACGTATTATGACTTGCGGTTATGGTCAATTTATTATTTTCTAGTGGTTCAGGATTGATTTGGAAGAATGACTCTCAATTTGGAAGCTTTAAGTTGGAAGAGCTAACTAAGGTTTGACTTTTGAAAAACGGATTCAGAATTGGGTTTTGATGGTTCCAATAGGTTCATATAATAATTTTGGACTTGTACATATGTTCGAATTTAGTTTTGGAGGTTCCTAGAAGAATTTGACATTGTTCGTCGAACGTTGGCAATTTGAACAACTTAAGAATTTATAAGTTTGATCAAGAGTTAACTTTGATGTTATTGGACTACAATTAGTGTTCCAAGACTTTGGATCGGTCTATATAGTGGAATTGAAGTTGTGTGCAAATTTTGGAAGTAATCCGAAGCGTGTAAGTGTTGTTCGGACACTCTTTTGAAAGAATGAAGATTTAACAACTTAAGAGAAATTCTATTCGATGAGCCTCAATTCTTTATTGTGATATTCCCGTGGGTGTTTTGAGCCTTTGGATAAGTTTGGATAATGTATTTGTACTTGATGGTGTGACTGGACGGGGTCCCCAGAGGCTCGGGTGTGTTTTGGATCATTGGTTGAGAGGCTATTTAAGTTAAGGATTTGGAGTTTGACCACGGTCAATATCGAGTCAAGAAGATCTCTTTTCAGTGTTTTGGGTGTGCGAGCATGTTTGTAGCATGTTTTATGATTGAAATGCCTATATAGTTTGTGTCCAGCAAGTTCCAAATGAGTATTGGGTGCTAAAAGGGGAATTTTGCAATTGCTGATTTTCTAGTGCAATAGTTCCGAAATTACCGGTTATGTCCTTGAAAATTTTAGACTTTTTTTTTTAAACTTCAAAACATCATATCTCCCTCATTTTAAGACCAAATTGGATGATTCAAAAGGCTATCTTGGGTGTAATCTTGTATGGATTATGTTGGCCTTATCAAATATGAGTTTCATGATCGTCTAGCATCTAATTCAGGCTAGGACGGTTGTTGTATTATGTTTTTTACTAATTTCGAGATTTAGTTACTTTTTCTCACAAAGTTTTGGAGCTCAAGAAGAGGCGATTTTTAGGGATTTCTCACCTAATTCATTGGGGTAAGTAAACCTAACTCGAATTTATGATTATAACATAAATCTATCATTAATTTTGGCTCTAAATCAAGGAATCTTAAAGAAGAAGAAAGAATTCTGGCTCTAAATCAAGGAATCTTAAAGAATAGAAAAGGATTTTGGCTTGAAAGATAAGAAAGTGTATTAAAGGGGTTTTGGAAAAACATTTCTAAAGTAAAAAATTAAAGATTTGAACCCTGATTTGGAGTTTATTTTGGATGAAAATTGTATATTTTGACTCGTATTAGAATGGATGTTCAGGATTTGTGAGTTTTGTCGGGTTCTCGGGTGCGGGCCGGGGTTAACTTTTGGGTTGAATGTGTATTTGTATGAAGATCGAAGCTTTATTGTTTGGGATTGTTTTCTATAGCTTTGTTTGATGTTATTGAGTTATTTTTTACTAGATTCAAGCCTTCAAAGGTCGATTCGCGTGGAAAGGCATTTTTAGAGTATTTATTTGGCTTGTTTGAGGTAAGTGTTGGAAAACGCATTCATGAAACCTTAACTAACGACTTTGTGTCTTGTTGTAGGTTTTGATAATTGACAAACCATCATCGACAAACTACTGAGATTGCTATGGACTTTGTTGTGACTACAAGTCAAGCTTTCAAGATACTAGAAGTTGATGCATGGAACAAGTTGTTGAAGCAAAAAGATTGAAGACTAAAGATGTCGTCTTTTAGTCTTAATTTTGTTTTGAGTCTTAATGTTATTTTGAATCATCTTTCGTTTTTTAAGAGCTTGGCTCAAAGTTTAAAAACGATTTCAAATAATCATTAAAACATTTTTTCAAAACAATTTGCTTAATCAAAATTCACGCTGGCAAAATTCCAGAAAGGTCTGGACATCGATGTCTTGATATTGAACATCGATGTCTAGCTTAAACCTTGTCCAAACATCGATGTCTTACTGATGAACATCGATGTCCAGCCTAAAAATTGTGAAGACATCGATGTTCACTTGGTAAACATCGATGTTTTAGGTATCCGTTGGAGCATAACGGCTAGTTTTGCTAATCATCGATGTTCCAAGTGAAAACATCGATGTTTGGCAACGAGCAGAAATATTTTTTGTCCCCTAAACTCTTGTTTAAGCTTATGAAAAGCTCGCCAAACTCCCCCAACGGATACATGAGGCTTTGGGGCTATAAATACACCCTCTTAAACCTCATTTCAACACAACACTACTTACAAATCATAAGATTACATTACTTCAAGTTTTCATAATCATTTAAGCTATATTGAGCCATTTTCTTGAAGTCGAAAGTTGTGTTCTTGAGCTATAATTTCTTCACTCCATTTACTCTTTTGAGAGATTATCTTTGAGTGATCTTTTGTGTTGTCCTACACCTTAGGGAGGTTGTCCTTTGTTGTAGTTAAGGAAGAGTTTCTTTCTTGTTTGTTGACGAACCTTGTGTGACTCAAGTGTTCGTGTTGTAAACGGTTTGTTAGGCACCCGCAAGCTTAACGGAGATAGTGAAATACTCAAGAGAGTCTCTTGAGGAGTGGACTAGCTACAAGTTGTAGTGAACCACTATACATCGTTGTGTACGCTCTCATTTATATTCCGCACTTTATTTCTCTCTATCTTATTTTCGCACTTACATTTTCAATTATATATTCATATTGCGAAAATTTGGTAAAGTTCCTTAAAACGCTATTCACCCCCCCCCCCTCTAGCGTTAAGCATATATTCTAACAGTAAGTATCTTGTATAATCTTGCTGAGGGAATAACCCTTAGGATATGACTGTATTTGCATAATTAAAATGTATTATAAGTGACGTATATGCGAGGTGACGAGCGTATATACGATTTCTATGTATGATTTTTACCGGAATAGTCTTTAGGTTGTACTACGCCTTGATATGGATAATTTGATTCTTGCTATCATGCTCTACATGTTTGTATGACTACATGAACTCCGTGAATCATGCTAGAGATCAAGTGTAGGAGTTGATTCCCTGTTAAACATAATATTTGTTGTTGTATGGTGTACCTGCTTAACTTGAGTTGTTATAAAATACTACGCACAAGCATACACCGTATCATGTTATTTATCAGTCCATGAGTACGTGATTTGATATTCTTTGAGGGTATACATGTACTTTTGTATATGCTTTTTGTGTGATGGACTGGATTGACAGCACGTGAGTTGTCCATGCAGTATTATGATTTTGGCACTGAGTTTGTCCGTACGGTATTATGATTATGGCACGTGAGTTGTCCGTACAGCACGTGAGTTGTCCGTGCAGGATATGGATAAGGATCCATCCCCCTAGGGTCACCCTCACATATTTCTCTCTTGATGGTGTACACGCAGGTCATGGAAACCGACGGGTTTCTAGTCGACGTAAACATGGTAAAATGTTCATTGGTTCGACTTTGAATCTCTTCTCTAGTTGCAAACTGCTTGGATGAATACATGATTTTTCAGTTCATTTCTTCTCTATATGTGTAACAACCCGATCGATCGTTTTGTGTAATTGCACTCCGTTACCCCTTTTTATGATTCATACATGTGTGTTTATGATATTATGACTTGGGGGGTCGGTTAGTTTCATTCCGGGAAGTTTTCAGGTTGATTTGGACACTTGATTCTTAACTTAGAAGTTTAAATTAGAAAATGTTGACCAAACTTTGACTTTTGCGAAAACGACCCCGGAACTATTTTTATGGCTTCGATGCTTCGTATCGTGATTTTGGACTTGTCGTATGCCCGAAATTGATTTTGGAAGTCTGTAGGTTGATTTGTGTTGATTTGACGAAATTTGGAAATTTGAAGTTGAAAAGTTTGACTGTAGATTGACTTTTAGCTATCGAGCTCGGAATTTGCTTTTGGGGCTTAGAAAGGTCTGTTGTGGTATTTAGAACTTGCCTAGAAAATTTGATGTCATTTGGAGTTGATTTGATAGGATTCAGATGTTTAGTTGTAATTTTAGAAATTCTTGAACTTTACTTTGAAATTCATGCATTTTAGCGTTTGGTTCATAGTTATATATGTTATTTTTGTGTTTTGACCATAAGAGTGAGTTCGTATGATGTTTTTAGACTTGTGTGGATGTTTGGTTTGGAGCCCCGAGGGCTCGGAAAAGTTCCGAACATGTATTAGAATGGTTTGAACTTAAAAATGAACTGCTTGTGTACTTGTGCTCTGATGTCTCAATTGCGAGCACCAAACTCGCAATTGCGAAGGCGACAGTAAGGGGGAAGATGTCGCAAATGCAACTTCCCCTTCGCATTTGCGAAGGCAGCACATTTTGGACTGAGTTCGCAATTGCGAACATCTATTTGCTTTTGCGAAGTAGCCATGCGATGTTGACTTAGGTTGTCAGGATTTGCAAATGCGAGCCCTAGTCTGCAATGGCGAGGGTTCAAAAATGTGAACCCTATGTCGCAAATACGACATATGCAACTAGTTAAATGGCTGGGAGACGCGATTTTCGAACACATTCTCTTTTTTTTTTTAACCCTAGACTCGGTAGGAGGCGATTTGGAGAGGGGATTTTCACCTACTAACCTTGGGTAAGTGATTCTAATCTATTTCTAATCATATTCCATCAACATATCTTAGATTTTAACATCAAAATCATGTGAATCAAAGTGGAAAAAAAATTATGAAACTTTGTCCAGTTTTTGAAAAATAAGAAATTCAAATTCGAGAGTCGATTTGGACTCTATTTTGAAACTAATCACATATATGGACTCTTGGGGTCATGGGTAGACGGAATCTACCATTGGACTTGGGTTTTGACCTGGCGGGCCGGCCCATTGTTGACTTTTGGGAAAGGTATAAAGATCTTAGCTTTATCTATTGCAAATGAATTCTCTAGCATTGTTTGATGATATTAAGTCAATTTTGGTTAAATTTGAACCGTGTGGAGGCGGATTTTAAGGGAAAAGTTATTTTTGAGTGTGGAATTGGCCTAGTTGAGGTAACTGTCTTGTCTAACTTTGTGTGGGTAACTACCCCTTAGGATTTGGTATTGATTGTGTCTTTTGTACTATGTGAAAGTCGTGTACGCAAGGTGACGAGTCGGTACACGAGCTATACATGGTATTTGACCGGTTTAGGCTACTTAGACTATTTACATGCTTTAATTAAAATGCCATATCATGTTCTAAAATTCTCCTAGTCAATCTATTCTTACTTATGTTTGTCTATCCTCACATGCCTTAAAGGATTTCGTTAACACTTGTTCTACCTCATAATTGATAAATTGCTCTAATGTTTTAGTTCAACTTGTTGCCTCTTTTATTGTTACATGATGTCTCTTCATTGCTGATTATCATTATTCATGTTACCTTTTTCATTGTTGATTACCATTATTGAAGTTATTGTTCATGTTATCTCATTCATTATTGATTTCCATTATTTGAAGTCATTACCATACATTATCTCTTCCAATGTGAGTTATTCTTATTTAACATCGTAGTTATACATTGTCTCTCATTGTTGATTTATTGGTGTTGAAGTGGTGCAAGCTGTTAATCTTTGAGGAAAAATTGTTATTGTCGAAACCTCTTCCTTGTTGAGCATTTACATTTATTGTTGTTGATATTATTCTTGTACCCGTTGTGGTGGAGCCGTGGACTATTGTTGTGGAATATTGATATTGTGGATTGTTGGAAATTTGTGATATATGGGCACTTGTGGTGCAAGTTTTTATTGTAATGTGATATTGACGTGCATGAGGCGGTATAAGTCTTGGGGTTGATGTGCATGCGGTGGTATAAGGTGGGACTTATGTGTGTGTTACTTGTAGAGGAACTACGTGAAGCCACGCTGCGTTATAAGGTGGGCTAAAGTGCGTGTAGCTATTTCGAAAAAACTTGTTTCAAAACCTATTTCAAATGTAAGGCTCACGCGGCGTTATAAGAAAAAATTGTGATTGAAATTGAGAAATGTGAATACGAGGCGGACCTCGATTGTGATTCTTGATTTATACGAGGCGGTACCTCGGTGGTGATTCTTACTATACACAAGGCGATTCCTCACTGTGTTATTTTGTTGTTTATCTCATGTTGCAAGGATCTTTTCGCGGGAATGTTCATGTTGTGTTGCTCTTCTTTGTTCTAGCAGTTGTTGTCCGAATATGATCATTTTGGTTCTCTTCAATTGCTTCTTTTATGTTATTCCCATGTTTAATTTCTAGTATTAGTTCATGATATTATCTTGTTTCGTATCAGTTATTTCATTGCTTTCCATTATTTATCCTTATTACATTTTCATGCGGCTTATTTATATCCTAGTAGGTGCCTTGACCTGGCTTTTTCACTACTCTACCGAGGTTAGGCATGATACTTACTGGATACCGTTGTGGTGTACTCATACTATGCTTCGATACATTTTTGTGCAGATCTAGGTATGTCTGCTCACGCTATTCATTAGAGATCATCTGTTAGCTGCTTTATGGAGACTTCAAGGTATGCATGCTCGGCGTTCGCAGGCCTCGGAGTCACCTTCCCTTATCCTTATTTACTGTTGTATGTTCCTTCAGACAGTGATGTAGTAGTTACTCTAGTTTTACTCGATAGAGCTTATGACTCAGTCCCACCGGTTTTGGGGGAGTGTACTATTGTTGATCCAGTTTTCAGAAGTTTATATCAGTCATTCAGCCTTGTTTTAGTATTCTTTTAATTATTTCTATCAGGTTATTACTAACTGTTACGCTTAACTAGTCGTAGAGATTAGCTGACATCGTACGGAGAGAAATTGGGATCGTGACAAGTTGGCATCAGAGCTCTAGGTTCATAGGTGTTACGAGTCATAAATAGGTTTAGTAGAGTCTTGCGGATCGGTACGGAGACGTCTGTACTTATCTTCTAGAGGCTACAGAACTGTTAGAAAAACTTCACTTCATTCATTCCTTATCGTGCGAATTGGTTGACTTCGAAAACTGAATCTTGACTTTCTATTCTCTCACAAATTATGAGGACACACACTGTTGGATCCGACGATCAGACACCCATGCCCACTACTAGAGCCGTGAGAGGTCGGGGCCAGGGCAGAGGCCGAGGAGGGGCACGTGATCCAGCCGAGCACCTACCCAAGTTGCGATAGAGGAGCCACCAGTAGCTCTAATCGGGGGACAGGCACCTGAGGCGCCTGTTGGCACCCCAGCACTTCAGGAGACCCTCGTACAGTTCTTGAGCATGTTCGATACCTTAGCTCAGGAGGGGTTGATTCCACTTGCACCAGCCATATCTCAGGC
The DNA here is from genome assembly GCA_002018475.1 of Nicotiana obtusifolia. NCBI lineage: Eukaryota > Viridiplantae > Streptophyta > Magnoliopsida > Solanales > Solanaceae > Nicotiana > Nicotiana obtusifolia. The sequence goes on along the minus strand of MCJB01048008.1, from coordinate 34,719 downwards.
TAAGGGAGGAGCTCAGAGCAGCGGGTCCAAGTTGATCAGGTCCCAGAGGTTATACCAGTACAGCCTGTTGCTCCGATTCAGCCGGTGGTTAGGGCAACAGCATCTGAGGTGGAACATCTTAGGCTCGAGAGGTTCAAGAAGTATCACACTCCTACTTTCAATGGTTTAGCTTCAGAGTATGCACATGGTTTTCTTGAGGAGTGCCACCGTATTCTCCGCACCATAGGTATTGTGGAGACGAGCGGGGTTACTTTCACTACTTTCCAGCTGTCCAAAGTGGCATATCAGTGGTGGCGAGTGTACGAGAAGGGTAGCCCAGTCGATGCAGCTTCACTTACTTGGACTTGATTTTCAGAGTTATTCTTGAGGGAGTTTGTTCCCCAAACCCTTAGGGATGCATGGCGGGCAGAGTTTGAGCAGCTGCACTAGGGTAGTATGACAGTGTTAGAGTATGCTGTCTGATTTAGTGATTTATCCAGACATGCACCTGCCTTGGTTTCTAAAGTCAGAGAGCAAGTCCGGCGATTTATCGAGGGGCTCAACTATGGTATTAGATTCAGCATGGCTAGAGAGTTGGACACAAATACTCCATATTCGCAGGTGTTTGAGATTGCACGGAGGTTGGAGGGTATGCGAGACCGTGAGAGGGAGGATAGGAAGGCCAAGAGGCCTCGTGGTACGGGAGGATTTAGTGGTCGTCACGCTACAGCTACAACCTGTCATGGTAGAGGCGATGTGAGTCGTCCAATTCACTTTGCACTTCCAGCTTCTAGTGGTGCTTCGATTGTTTTGAGGTCTCGAGTTACACACTTTGCTCAGCCACTTTCTAGTGCACCTCCTGCACGGAGTGCCTTCAGCGGTCGGTCCAGCCAACTAGGCCCGAGCCAATCCCACCATCCACCACCGAGAGCTTGCTTTGAGTATGATGACACCTGTCACATGGTTAGAGACTGTCCCAGACTCACGAGGAGTGCACCTCCCCAGACTACTCAGGCTCTACAGATTCAGTCAAGTCCACAGACTTCTCATGCCATGATTGCTGCCCCAGTTGCCGCTCCACCCGCACAGCCAGCTAGGGGTGGGGGACGGCCGGGTAGAGGTTGCCCTAGAGGGGGAGGCCAGGCCAGATTTTTTCGGGTAGGACGGAAGCGTTTGCTTCAGACTCAGTCATTACAAGTATCGTTCCGGTTTTCCATAGAGATGAATCAATCTTATTTGATCAGGGATCCACTAATTCACATGTGTCATCTTACTTTGCTTCGTATTTGGATATATCTCATGATTATTTGAGTTCTCCTATTTATGTGTCCACGCCTGTGATTCTATTATTGTGGACCGTGTGTATCGGTCATGTTTAGTTTTCATTGGTGGTTTTGAGTCCAGAGTTAATCTATTGTTACTTAGTATGGTAGACTTTGATGTTATCTAGGGCATGGACTGGTTGTCGCCCTATCATGCTATTCTAGATTGTCACGCCAAGACTGTGATGCTGGCTATGCCAGGTTTACCACGGTTTGAGTGGAGGGGTGCGTTAGATTATGTTTCTAGCAGGGTTGTGTCATTTCTAAAGGCTCAGAGGATGGTCAAGAAGGGGTGTGATGCTTATCTAGCCTTTGTGAGAGATGTCAATGCTACTACTCATACCGTTGAGTCAGTTCCAGTAGTGAGAGACTTTTGAGATGTATTTCCAATGGATTTTCTGGGTATGCTGCCCGATAGGATATCGAATTTGGTATTGACTTGGTGCCGGGCACTCAGCCCATTTCTGTTCCACCATATCGTATGGCCCCAGCAGAGCTGAAGGAGTTAAAGGAGCAATTGCAAGAGTTGCTTGATAAGGGTTTCATTCGTCCTAGTGTATCGTGTGGGGTGCTCCGGTCTTGTTCTTTTGAAGAAAAATGATGGTTCTATGCGCATGTGTATTGATCAGCTACAGGGTGCTAGAATATTCTCAAAGATTGATTTGCGGTCAGGTTATCATCAGCTAAAGATTCGGGATCCGGATATTCCGAAGACTGCCTTCAAGACTCGGTATGGTCACTATGAGTTCCATGTGATGTCATTTGGGTTGACCAACGCCCCAGCAGCATTTATGCACCTGATGAACAGTGTATTCCAACCTTATCTTGATTCATTCGTCATATGTTCATTGACGACATCTTGGTGTACTCCCGCAGTCGGGAAGATCATGAGAAGCACTTGAAGATCATGCTCCAGACCTTGAGAGAGAAGAAGTTGTATGCAAAATTCTCAAAGTGTGAATTCTGGCTTGATTCAATGGCGTTTTTAGGTCATGTGGTGTCAAGTAGGGGGATCAACATAGATCTGAAGAAGATTGAGGCAGTGCAGAGTTGGCCCAGACCGTCTTCAGCCACTGAGATTCGAGTTTCCTTGGTTTGGCCGGGTATTATCATCGTTTTGTAGAGGGTTTCTCATCTATTGTTGCACCTATGACCAGATTGACCCAGAAGGGTGCTCCTTTCAGATGGTCCAAGGAATGTGAGGCGACCTATCAAAACCTCAAGACTGCTTTGACTACAGCCCCAGTGTTGGTTTTGCCTACGGGCTCAGGGTCTTATACTGTGTGTTGTGATGCGTCACGTGTTGGCCATGGCGCGGTGTTGATGCAAGATGGTAGGGTGATTGTCTACGCGTCTTGACAGCTGAAGACCCATGAGAAGAATTATCCAGTCCACGACTTGGAGTTGGCAGCTAATGTTCATGCATTGAAGATCTGGCGGCATTATTTGTACGGTGTTCATTGTGAGGTCTTTACCGACCACCAGAGTCTACAACATATGTTCAAACAGAAAGATCTTAACTTGCAGCAGCAGAGGTGGTTAGAGTTGCTTATGGACTATGATATCACCATTTATATCATCCGGGTAAGGCCAATATGGTGGCCAATGACTTGAATTGAAAGGCGGAGAGTTCGGGTAGTTTAACATATCTACCAGCAGCCAAGATGCCATTAGCCTTGTATGTTTAGGCCTTAGCCAACCAGTTTGTTAGATTGGATGTTTCGGAGCCCAATCGAGTTCTTGCTTGTGTAGTTTCTCGGTCTTCTCTATATGATCGTATCAGAGAGTATGACGACCCCCATTTGCTTGTCCCCAAGGACACGGTTCAGCATAGCAATGCCAAGGAGGTTACTATTGGGGATGACAGTGTATTGTGGATGTAGGGCCAGTTATGTGTGCCCTATGTGGATGGGTTTCATGAGCTGATTCTTCAGGAGGTCCATCCATTCATCCGAGTGCCGCTAATATGTATCAGGACTTGAGGCAGCATAATTGGTGGAGGAGGATGAAGAAAGACATAGTGGAGTATGTAGCTCGGTGCCTAAATTATCAGCAAGTGAAGTATGAGCATCAGCGGCCGGGTGGGTTGCTTCAGCGACTTGAGATTCCCGAGTGGAAATGGGAGCGTGTCACCATGGACTTCGTTGTTAGGCTCCCACGGACTCAAAAGAAATTTGACGCGGTATGGGTGATTGTGGACAGGTTGACCAAGTTGGCTCATTTCATTCCGGTAGTGACTACCTATTCTTTAGAGCAGCTGGATCAGGTTTATATCTGTGAGATTGTCCGACTTCATGGCATACCGGTATCCATCATCTCTGACCGGGGTACGCAGTTCACATCGCATTTTTGTGGAGTCGTTCAGCGTGAGCTAGGCACACGGGTTGAGTTGAGTATAGCATTTCACCCTCAGACGGACGGATAGTCCGAGCGCACTATTCAGATATTGGAGGATATGCTTCGCTCCTTTGTTATGGATTTTGGGGGTGCTTGGGATCAGTTCTTGCTACTTGCGGAGTTTTCCTACAATAACAGCTACCAATCGAGCATTCAGATGGCTCCTTATGAGGCCCTATATCTCCAGTTGGGTGGTTTGAGCTAGGAGAGGCTAAGTTATTAGGCATAGATTTGGTGCGAGATGCCTTGGAGAAGGTCAAGATGATCCAGGATCGGCTTCGTACAGCCCAATCTGGACAAAAGAGTTATGCGGATCGAAAGGTTCGCGATGCTGCATACATGGTTGAAGAGCGAGTCTTGCTCAGTGTTTCGCCCATGAAGGGTGTAATGAGGTTCGTGAAGAAGAGAAAATTGAGCCCTAGGTATATCGGACCTTTTGAGATCCTTGAGAAGATTGGCGAGGCGGCCTACAAGCTTGCATTGCCACCTAGTTTATCTGCAGTTCATCTGGTGTTCCATGTCTCTATGCTCCGGAAGTATTATGGTGATCCGTCTCATGTTCTAGACTTCAGCACAGTCCAATTGGACGAGGATTTGGCTTATATTGAGGAGCTTGTCATTACCTCGGACAAATAGATCCGGAAGTTGAGATCAAAGAGTATTGCTTCAGTAAAGGTTCAATGGAGGGGTCATCCGGTTGAGGAGGTGACCTGGGAGACCGAGCACGACATACGGAGTCGTTATCCTTATCTATTCACCACTTCAGGTATGTCCTTATGCACGTTCGAGGACAAACGTTTTTTTTAAGAGGGGGAGAATGTAACGACTAGATCGGTCGTTTTGTGTAATTGCGACCCGTTACCGCCTTTTATGCTTCATACATGTGTGTTTATGATTTTATGACTTGCGAGGTTAGTTAGTTTCGTTCCGGGAAGCTTTCAGGTTGATTTGGACCTTTTTTTTTAAATGAATTCACTAGGCAGTGTGCCTAGGGTTAGTTTTTATATATATTTAATGAAAAAACAACATAAGCCTTACAAAGTGCAAAGAAATGAGTCATGTAAATTACATAGCTCCTATTACCAATTTTAAGTGAATACTACCCAAAATTGATATCACATATTGAACTATGAATTATGAAAAATAAGCACTATCAAAGAAGGAACAATCATACATAACGACTAGCCAAGTGGATGTGAGTAGAGAAAATGTCCAGGGTTTCCATTTTTGAATCCTTTTCCATGAGCGAGCCATCTTGATTGTCCAACTGCGGGGCAGTGTTGATCCAGTCAAGATACCAATTGCCTCCTCCTTATGAAAATGTATCAAACGCCAGTCCCAACTACAAACCTCCTCCTCTTGTATCATATTGACCAACGTACCTGGAGATCTATGAAAAAGCATCACGACCTCCACTGGATTCCTTCGTTGTGCATATGTGATGGTGCACTGTTTGCTCATCGAATAAAGCATCTTCCCATTGCAATTCAGCTGCATCAAGACATGAATCTTCTCCTTTGGTACTGTAATACTGAAGACCACTGACCTTTGCTCCGCATTGTCCCATTTGAAACCATACACTGTCCCAAACCTCCCACATAATTGAGCAAAATCATTCTGCTCAGGACAGAGTGTCGTAAACTCACTACGTCCAGCTTGCTATCCATATTGAGAGGAAGCTTGGGCTCTTGCTTGCAACCTCGAAGCATGAAGGCCACTATATCCCTGCCATGAAGCCTTAGACAGCTCAAATTGATAGTCGCTCCCATGCTTGTGCTTATTCTCGATACTCCTTCATGGGAATGAGCACAAGGTGCTAATACCACCCAATGAATTTGTATCCAAGAATAAGGCACGCGCACAATAAAGTTTCCTGCAAAAAAACAAACATTGTTAGTATAAAACAAAGTCACCACCCTCTCCTCTATAAAGATTTGAGAGTGATGACCTTGGATTGATCCCCCCCTCCTTTTAATCCCCATTGTACTCCTTTCCTCCTTCCCTCCTAGCTCCTTGCAACCTTGATTCCTGACATAGAAGTTTAAATTAGAAAATATTAACTAAACTTTGACTTTTGTGAAACGACCCCAGAACTGTGTTTTTATGATTCCGATAGCTTCGTATCGTGATTTCAAACTTGAACGTATGCCCGTAATTGATTTTGAAAGTCCGTAGGTTGATTTGTGTTGATTTGCCAAAATTTGGCAATTTAAAGTTGAAAAGTTTGACCTTAGGTTGACTTTTACCTATCGAGCTCGGAATTTAATTTTGGGACTTGGAATAGGTTCGTTATGGTATTTAGAACTTGCCTGCAAAATTTAGTGTTGTTTGGAGTTGATTTGATAGGATTCGGACGTTTAGTTATAATTTTAAAAATTCTTGAACTTTACTTTGAAATTCATGCGTTTTAGTGTTCGATTCGAAGTTTAGAATGTTATTTTTGTGTTTTGATCACACGAGTGAGTTTGTATGATGTTTTTAGACTTGTGTGGATGTTTTGTTTGAAGGCCGAGGGCTCGGATGAGTTCCGGACATGTATCGGAATGGTTTGAACTTAAAAATGAACAGTTGGTGCATTGGTGCTCTGATGTCTCAATTGCGAGCACCAACCTCGCAATTGCGAAGGCGACAGTAAGGGGGAAGATGTCGCAAATGCAACTTCCCCTTCGCATTTGCGAAGGCAGCACATTTTGGACCGAGTTCGCAATTGTGAACATCTATTTGCTTTTGCGAAGTACCCAGCTTTGCAATTGCGAAGCCTTTATCGCAAATGCGATGTTGACTTAAGCTGTCAGGGTTCGCAAATGCAATCCCTAGTCCACAATTGCGAGGGTTCGCGGATACGAACCTTGTTTTGCAAATGCGTCATCTGCAGGTGGTTAAAAGGCTAGGGGAAGGGATTTTTGAACACATTCTCTCTCTTTTTTTAACCCTAGACTCGGTAGGAGGCGATTTGGAGAGGGGATTTTCACCTACAAACCTTGACTAAGTGATTCTAATCTATTTCTAATCATATTCCATCAACATATCTTAGATTTTAATATCAAAATCATGTGAATCAAAGTGAAAAAAATTGTAAAACTTTGTCCAATTTTTGAAATATAAGAAATTGAGTTTAGAGTCGATATGGACACGGATTTTAAAACTAATCACATATATGGACTTGTGCGGTTATGGGTAGACGGAATCTATAATTGGACCCAGGTTTTGGTCGGCGAGCCCTGGTTAACTTTTGTTGACCTTTGGGAAAGGTGTAAAACTCTTAACTTTATCTATTGCAAATAAATTCTATAGCATTGTATGATGATATTAAGTCGATTTTGGTTAGATTTGAGCCGTGTGGAGGCGGATTTTAAGGGAAAAGCTATTTCTGAGTGTTGAATTGGCCTAGTTGAGGTAAGTGTCTTGCCTAACTTTGTATGGGGGAACTACCCCTTAGGATTTGGTACATTGTATCTTTTGTGCTATGTGAAAGTCGTGCACGCAAGATGATGAGTTGGTATACGGGTTGTACGTGGTATTTGACCGGTTTAGGCTACTTAGACTATTTCTATACTTTAATTGAAATTCCATATCATGTTCTAAATTCTCCTAATCAATCTATTCTTACTTGTGTTAGTCTATCTTCACATGCCTTGAATGATTTCGTTAACGCTTGTTCTACCTCATAATTGATGAATTGCTCTCATGTTTTAGTTGAACTTTTTGTCTCTTTTGTAGTTACATGCTATCTCTTCATTGTTGATTATCATTATTTGAAGTCATTATACATGTTATCTCTTTCATTGTTGATTATCATTAATTGAAGTTATTGTCCATGTTACTTCTTTCATTGTTGATTACCATTATTTGAAATTATTGTTCACGTTATCTCTTTCATTGTTGATTTTCATTATTTGAAGTCACAGCTACACGTTATCTCCTCCATTGTGAGTTATTCTTATTTACCATTGTGGTTATACATTGTCTCTCAATTTTGAGTTATTGGTGTTGAACTTATGAAAGCCGTTAATCATTAAGGCGAAATTGTTATTGTTGAAACCTCTTTCTTGTTGAGCATTTTACATTCATTGTTGTTGTTGATATTCTTGTACCCGTTGTGATGGAGTCGTGGACTATATTGTGAAAATATTGATATTGTGGATTGTTGGCGAATTGTGATATATGGGTACTTGTGGTATGAATTTTTATTATAATGTGATATTGATGCGCATGCGACAGTATAAGGCTTAGGGTTGATGTGCATGCGGTGGTATAAGGTGGGACTTATGTGTGTGTTGCTTGTAGAGGAACTACGTGAAGCCACGCGACGTCATAAGGTGGGCTAAAGTGCGTGTAGCTATTTTTTCTAGCAGTTGTTGTCCGTATATGATCATTTTGATTCTCATCAATTGCTTGTTTTATGTTATTCCTATGTTTAATTTTCGGTATTAGTTCATGTTATTATCTTCTTTCGTATCAATTATTTCTTCGCTTTCCATTATTTATCCTTATTACATTTTCATATGGCTTATTTATATCCTAGTAAGTGTCTTGACCTGGCCTAGTCAATACTCTACCGAGGTTAGGCTTGACATTTACTGGGTACCGTTGTGGTGTACTCATACTACGCTTCTGCACATTTTTGTGCAGATCCAGGTACGTTTTCTCGTGCCGGTCGTTAGAGATCATCTGTTAGCTGCTTTATGAGACTTCAAGGTATGCCTGCTCGGCTTCTGCAGGCCTCAGAGTCACTTTCCCTTATCCTTATTTACTATTGTATGTTCCTTCAGAAAGTGATGTACTAGTTACTCTAGTTTTACTCGATAGAGCTTATGACTCAGTTTCACCTATTTTGGGGGAGTAAACTGTTGTTGATCCGGTTTTCGAAAGTTTATATCAGTCATTCAGCCTTATTTTAGTATACTTTTAATTATTTCTATCAGGTTATTATTAACTATTAAGCTTACCTAGTCGTAGAGACTAGGTGCCATCACGACATCCTACGGAAGATAATTGGGATCGTGACAATATGCTAGTTTCAAGATGTATATATGTCTTTTATACATATCTTCTCTATATGCTTCTTTACTTGATGAGATGAATCATTGTACATATCTTTTCTATATATGAATCAGTGTAACTTAACTTATTTAATCATGGGTATCTTCTCTATATGCAACTGTTGATGGATTATCTGATATTCCAAGCATATCTATTCTATACATAACTATTGACGGGCTATCTGAAATTTCATGCATATTTTCTTTATAAGCAATTGTGGAAGGATCATTTGATATTTTACGCATATTTTCTCTATATGCAAGCTTGAGGATTTAATAATGTTAAATGCATATCTTCGCCATATGCCGAGTAGTTTAACTATAACAGTACTTGTGCATATCTTCTCTATTTGTAATTATTGATGTGTTGTCTGATATCAAATGCATATCTTCTTTATATGTTGAACTGCTAAGAGACCAGCGTACATCCTCTCTATGTGCACTGTTTGATGGTACTGTATTTCATGTTTAGACTTTGATATTGTTGCTGGGTATACATATATGTTACGAGTTGTACAGGTTATATGTAGCGAGTATCCTTGACCTGAGATCTCGTCACTACTTTATTGAGGTTAGTCAGGATACTTACTGAGTACATAGGGTCTGTTGTACTCATACTATGCTTCTGCATCTTGCGTGCAGACCTTGGAGTTGAGCTGCTGTGGATGGCAGAAGCTGGCATTGAAAATGTACCTGCTTCCCGAATATAACTACCACTTGTTCTTGGTAGTTTAGAATTTATATTTCTCTTCGTGTATCTTCCAAGCGGATATTGCATTTATTTTCGTACCAACTTTATAAACCTAAATTTAGGTGGCTCTTGACTTGTACTACCAATCCTTGAAAAATTATTTGAAATTCAGCTATATTGTTTTATGTTATTAATGATCTTTCATTTGAGTTATATATTATTCATTGCTTGGCTTACCTAGCGGGTTGGTTTAGGTGCTATCATGATTTGGTGAGATTTTGGGTCGTGATAGAATATTTTTAAAAAGAAAAAAGAAAAAAAGTAATGGCAACTCATCTGTAATACATGTTATACATTTTCTCCTGCATTACCACGAAGTTTGGCCTTTAAAATTTTCAGACTACGTGTAATTTTTAGATGGTCAAAATAGATAAAAGTTATAGATAGTCAAATATGGGCTACATTTTAATGATAGAAGTATATTTTTCAAGAAAATAATTATATCAGTTCACATACATACAATAGTTTAAATATTTAATTTGAAAGAAACGTGTATATTGAATCGAACTTTGAATTGCTTTATCAATTTTATGTGTGTACTTAATCTGTATGCCAACATATAATAAGCAAATATGTTATGAACGAATTGTTTTCTATATAAGGTAAAATTTAAATTGACTTTAATGTCCTAAATATTAGTAATTTCTACCTAGTTTTGTAAGAAAAGATTTAATCAAAAAACTCTAGCTGATTTTAAAGATTGTGAAATCTATTTTTAAGGGGTAAAAAAAGGCAAACGATAACTCGCTAAGGGTCGTCGTGCTTTTAATATAGTATAAAATAGATAGATTAACATTTCTAGCCAGAACAAGCTTGATTCCTTAAACATATGATTAATTAATAGAAAGAATAATTCCAGAGGCCTGCTCTAGATTTGGCTTTGCAACACTAATCTCCCTTATGATTTATTATTGTAGTAAATTATTAACCTATTTGTCATTAGTGTAAGCAAATTAGTATGTTACTAATTTGCCCTTTCAAATGTAATATTTTGTTTAATTAATTTTATAAACATCTTTCTTTCCTTTACGATCGCATAAGAGTTTTTGAAATTCCTTTCTGATATACTTTTTTAGAATTCTCATCGAGACGGTTTCCATTCCTCTAGATGATCTAAGAGGACTCTATTGGTCTTTGCCTCTTTGGGTTGTTACGTTCTGATGACGAGAACGGACTGTTAAATCAAAAACAGGTCTTTTACACCTTCATTAATATGCTTGTTAACCAGTATTTCTTTCAGCTTCTTTCTTTGATATAAAGCCTTTTTGGAAAGTTTCAAAATCGTCACTTTTCCTCAAGAACTTGAATGGATTTCTTCAGGGGGAAAACATATAAATCGCAGTCTAGCAGATCAAGAGATCCTTCAGATAATTTCTTTACAATTAGAAGAGTTCTTACAATACCTTTCAATTTTAGAATCTTTAAAGAAAGATGTTTACATATAATTAATTAAACAATGAATATATTAGGACGGGCAAATCATTACGTCATCATTGTTTATATTAATGATAAATAGGTATAAAAAATTGTAACAAATACTCAAAATAAGGGGAGGTAATATCATAAACCACAAAGAAAGTTAGTAATTACGAAACTAAACCTGAAGAAAGGTCTTTGAAATTTGACCTAATAGAAAATAAAAGTTAAGCAACTATAACGGCAAAGATTCTCTTGGAGTAAAGGACAATTTTACAACATTGCAGTTTCTTTTGCCTCTTTCCATAAAGCAAAAAATTTACTAACCTTGTTACTCTTATAGAACAGACAACATTACTACAAACTTATCTTGACCAAAAAAAACAAAAAACAAACTTCAACAATAAGCTTTCCTACCTTCCAGTTAGTATCATAATTTCATCGGCATTTCCCCTGAAGAGTTTCACGAATATACAAGATAACTCAGAGACTAACATCTTCAGCTAGTGGATCTATCAGCTTTAGTTCATGCCACAAGCAATACAATGTATCAAATAGGTCATCGTTAACTTCACCATCTGTCTTTGAGATTTCTAGAAGTGTCTTGAACCATTCTTCATGCAGTGTTGAAAAGCAAGCTCTTTTTTCACATGACCTAAAACTTTCTCCGATCATTTTCTTCATGACTTGCCCTGCATTCGATGCGGATTCAACCACAATTTTCGGGATTCCAGCCATGAGTGCTACTTGCATTCCATAGCTCTCTGGGCATGCTCCAATGGCTAGACGGTAAAGGAACACCAGCTCTTGCTCTGTTGGAGATGAACTTTGAGATTTCAACTTGAAAGAGCAGGCCATGTGTTGTAATGTCACATTAGGATGAGAAGCAAACTCTTTAGTGAGTGGATGATAATGTGTGGCAAACAGTAAGCGGCAGTTCACCGTCTCTATAAGGTGTCGGAATACCTGGACAGAACTTGTAACATGTCAAAAAGTTCACCTCACAGCTTGAATGTATGGAACAAACCAAAGATGCCACGACCAAAATGACTCAAAAGACAAGCAAGATTCCCTTTCAATAACGCATAGTAATCTTAAAGGCATTGGTCGAGCCCCAACAAGTTTTGCTCAATTTCTTAGCTACAATAGCTCCATTCTTTATCTTGTGATCTTATACCTTAGGAACAGGTCACATGCATAAACAGATAATTCAGATGGCAAAAAAGATGCTTCAGTAATTTCAGAATTCAGACAAAGTAATATCGTATGTCATGCCACGTCTTTAGGGAATACTTTGCCCGAGTAACTCAACGAAGCTCAATGTATTGTACTAGAAAGCTGTTAAACTATAATTGTGTATTACACTTTAGGCACTTCTCATGGCATTACACCAGTTGACTTGGAAAGACAGATCAAGCATCATGTAAACTAACGCAAAAAGACTCCCAGAATCTGTCTATCAAGAAAACAGAACTCTTGCATGCAGCTAATCAATCATACAATAAAAGAAAATAATGGGGAACTTACAGCATATGCAATAGCATATCCATCAAAAGTGCTTGTTCCTCTGCCCAATTCATCCAGAAGAACAAGGGAATTGCGTGTAGCATTTTGAAGAACTGACGCGGTTTCTATGCACTCAATAAAGAAGGTACCTGTAAAAAGTAAAAATAGAATGAATACCTGTGAAAATGAAAATAATTTTTAAAATGCATGTGGGGCATAGATGTTTTCTATATCTATGAGGTAGGGGTAAGGTCTCCCCAGACCTCATTTATGGAATCAAACTGGGTTTGTTGTTGTTGTTATGTGGGGCATAGATGTTTCTGCTTTGAGCTTTACGCGTGGTCAATTTTTCTTTGTAATGCACTAAGAAGAGGATAGAAATTATGAAACCACAAATATCTGCTGCCATTGATCTAAAATTCATCTTTATACCGGGAGTGAAGAAGTTTACTGTCCAAGCCAAGTCCACCGCTATGGACTTCGACTCACACCTAAAGAATGTGATAAAGCAGGAACTATATTTCTCACAAGGAGTCCACCTGTTACGTCATAGCTGAAGCCTGAAGTAATCAAATTCATATAGTCCAAGTGCTAAAATTTTCAGTGCTTATTTTGATAATGATGATGATTGTGGAGAAAATCAACAACGATGGTTCAATTTGTGCTATCCTTATGTCAAATTGAAAGGTCCAGGCACTCTTTTATCATTGTGATGATAATAAGATATTCCACAAGCATAGTCACTACAATGAAGCCTATCACTTCAATATCCAAAAAGAAGTCAATTATAGGCCTCTTCCGGTCCAAACTAAATTGCCCTTTTCCTCTTTTCTCTTTTATCTTTCTGACTTTTGTTCCTTTCTGACAGTGGTCTAGACTTTTCCGAAGAACGAAAGACTACATAGTAAAAAGAAGGTAAAGAGGGGAGGAAGATAGTTCAAATAATAAGCTCTCTTTTGATTAAAACTTACTTTCACCAGTCATGATTCGATCAGTTGCTCCAAGACGTGTAAAGATGATGTCCACAAGTGAAAGCACACATGTTTCTCCAGGCACATAGCAACCCAACTGCAGTGAAATTGATATCTTTAAACTCCAGAAGCCAAGTACCATCTAAATGAATGTATGATCTCTTTCAAACATAGAGAAGAATGAACCTGAGCCATTATGACGGCCAGACAAGTGGCACGTAAAAGAGTTGACTTTCCTCCCATATTTGGTCCAGTCAACAGTAAAGTACGAGGATGGCAGATATTCGTATTCCCGCCAAGATGGAGATCATTAGGAACAGGCAGTCCCCCACTTTCAGCAAGAGCATATGGATGCCAAAGCCCCTTGATGTTTAGTATTGGCCCACCAGTCTCTCTACAGAAATTTGTTGGCTTTGAAAGAGGCAAGATCACTGGTCTACACATAACTCCAGAGGAAAATTTTGCATTAATGGAAAATGATCTTAACACATCAACACAACTTATGGCATAAATGACTTGAGACCACTCAGTAGCCTTCTCAACAAATAACTCCATCAAAATGGATAGCGTTTCAGCATCAAAATCAGTAGCATTATGATCCTGGCACAGCACAGGAAAAAGGAATTACTGACACATCCCTCTGCATGATGAGATGAGGTTTAGTAAAATAGAAGAAGCGTTAGTATAATTAGGTTTGTAATGCATAAAACTATGGCTAAGCATCAAACTGAAGTACGAGATCATGACACAGGGATGAATGAGGTAGCTGCATCGATGAACTGATGGGTAAACTTGTTACTTCTTTTTTCTCTTTTCGAAGCGGGGAAGGGGGGAAAGGGAGGGGGATGTAGAGGTTGTGTCCAGCTGTGGGGAAAGGAAGCAGTTGTTTACAGTACCAAAATGATGTGTTTACATCAAAGCAGCAGACTGTTATTCACAATGGTCTTCAAAGACAAACATGACTACTAAGCAAGCACCATATTATACGTACACCTTAAAGAGAACCAAACCAGTCCATGGCATGTCTCCAATTTGCTATTAAACTAGCTAATCCAGAATCGATTTAAAAATCAAGCAAAAGCTATTTGATTATAGAAAACAAGAAATAAAGTTGGGAACTACTGAGTAAAAGCAGATATAAGGGTCAATCTTACACTATGTTTCCCTAAGTCGGTAAGTCCTCAAATATCTGATTCTTTCCAAACAATAAAGGACTGCCAATGTAACAGTTCCTTCAAGTACAACCGGAAAAACTTGAAAATGCAGATTTAGGAAAACTGTGACTGGATTAATGGCCAGACTAACACACATGATTAGACAATCAACTAGCAAGCACATTCTTCTCTTTTTTCTTTTTTCTTTTTTTAAGAGAGTAAGGGCAGCCCATACTCCCCGTAAGTGTTGAACCTGTACGCCAACTAGAGTTGGACCAGAAGCCTGCAGGGGATTTCTCTGATACTTTAAAAAGATGAAAATACAGATGGAAAAATAACGAGCACACTCTCATCAATTTGAATATAAAAGAGGTTGAATATAATGGCCCAAAACAATCTTAACAAGAAAAGAGCCAAAAGAATCTTGTATCACAAACCTGAAAATTGGGGAAGTCACTCTTGATTGCCGCTTCAAATTGGCTGAGGAATTTATCAAGCCCATCGTCACCATCTAGAACAGGCAAGGATACCACTTTAGCCAGGGAAGAGGTCAGACATTCCTTCTGCAACAACCTCAACAAATCTAGCCCAATCCGTAGCCCTTTAACAAGCAACCCAAACACTTTAACCTGTAGTAACAAGAAGAAAACCTTGAGTGAAACAGAGGTTATATACTACATCAATAGAGCTGAAAGGTCATTCCCAGGGGCTGAACCAGAAAATTCTTCATGGAGGACAAAAGTACTATGAAATGAGTCGTGCAAAAGCACGTCCAACATAAATAAATATTCGTTATTTATCTTAAATAAGCATATGAATTTTTGGATTTCTAATATTAAAAAGAGAAGTAAGCAATTAGATACCTATCTACATCATTGGACTTGCAAAAAGTAGAGCAATTTCATTATTAGCTTACGAATGTAGAGCAAGACGAAGAAAAAGTAGAAGTGAAAATGAAGACACTTGCTGTAGTCAATAATTTTGTCATTATCTATTACCATCCAAGGTTGTGCTAGGACATTTAATAGGATTATGAACTTTTTCCAGCTTCAAGTACCAAAAGGTTATTTAGGAAACACTTCCATTGTAATAGTCAGGAAAGAAAATATGCCCACAGCATGAAAATAAATGGGGCATAAGATGATTCGGATAATTTGAGGTAAAGCACTGCTAGACCAAAGAAATTAGCAGTTGGAGCAAATGAATAAATTTGAGAAATTTTAAGCTAAGTTGCTTGGACACGGGTGCGGGTGTCCGACATGGGTGCGGATCCAGAGGTCGGATCCTTCGAGATGTAAATCCTAAGATTCGGGGATACGGATCCTAGTATAGATACGGGTGAGGGGATCCGGCTAAAAATAATTCAACATTATAAAAATATCTCTAAATTATGAGAAATTTTGTGGAAGACTTACGTATAGCTTGTAAAGTGTGGATTTCTTTTTTATTCTCAAGTTGTAAAAAAGTAAAGGATTGATTTCCTAGATAAGGTATGCTATTTTCTTCAAATTTACCCTAGTTTTGGTTTTGATTTTGGGAATCAAATTGTATCTCGTCTTGAATGTTTCTGTCCGTCGTGGTCAAAGTACCCAAAATTGTTTGACCAAATCCTGTACGGATCTCATACCCACACCCATACTAGTATCGTGTTGACACGGGTGCGGCACCTAAACTGCCGTGTCGGAGCAACTTAGTTTTTAAGGGTAACAACAAAATTGCCTCCTACCTTAGCTAAGAAGATCTACGGAAACTTGTAGGTGGAGGAAGAAGGATATCCATTGAACCAGGAAAAGTGCCAAGAAAAGTCATTTGGTGGATGCTTGAATAGAAAGAAATTATCAAACATATAAATACCATAAAGGATATGCAACTAAGAGTAGGTAGAAAAGTGAGAAAACTGGAAGGATATAGAGAAGTTACCCATTGAGCCCCTACTAGTTGTAAATTAATTATGGATTCTAACCAATAAAATAATATATAGGATGAAGGTCCATATTTCGTGTTATTTGCACATGATATTGTTTTAAATTGAATAAGCTAGTGAGAGACACAAGGAGTCAGCTAAAAGCTAAACCTGAAGCACTCTAGAGAATAAGAGGTTTAAAATAAGTATAAGTAATGGAATATATATATATATATATATATATATATATATATATGTATAAAGAGACACACACAGCAAGATTAACCCCTATAAGAAAAATGAGGGTGAAACAGTGGTGCCCAAATGCAGAAAAATTATCTGAAGGCTAATTTTTTCAGGAGAATGGCATGATAGATGAGACATCACATTGATCTAAATTACGACAGCTGAAATCAAGGAGTGCTGTAAAAGTGCACAGCAGGAACACGAAAAGAAGATACCTAATAAAGCAAAAGCAATTCCTATACTACAATTATGAGATGACAATATCATATAGGAGGGAACGTTGGGCCTCTAAGGTCCAACACATCTACAAACAACAACAACAACGACCCAGTAAAATCCCACTAGTGGAGTCTAGGGAGGGTAGTATGTACGCAGACCTTACCCCTACCCCGAGGGAGTAGAGATGCTGTTTCCGAAAGACCCTCGGCTCAAGAAGACGAAAAGAGGCAATATATCAATACCATCAACAGAAACTATAGAAATAATAACAGCATAATAAAAACCAGAAAATATATAAAAAGCAAAAGCAATAACCAGTAACCAACACATCTACAAAGTGTCACACAAATGTGAATGAAAGTTAATGCATGGTCAACACAATATTGGACAAGATAAAAAAATGAATATATCTGATAGAGGGTGTAAGTAGCACATGAGAGGATAAAATGAGAGGTTTGACTGTGTCATGATTACCTCCAAATATGACAGTCTATAGGTGCAACACTATCAGGACTGAAGATGTAAATGTAGACGAGGCAGACCTAAATACACATGAACGAAAATTATCACAAAGGACCTACAGTCTCTCAGAATGACTACAGACTTAGCTAAGAACTCAACCTGATATAAACAAAGGATAATCATTGTTGTTAACTTAGGTCATGTGTTTGCCAAGATTCTTTTCAGTCTAGTCAAAGACTTGTGCGTCAATGCAAGAATAATTGGGAGACTTAGAGAACAGCTATTTTATCTTAAGAAATGATTTATTTATTTTTTCCATGAAATGGGATCAAAAAAGAGCGAATGAATATAGAGAATCCATACAGCTGACTAAGCTAGTCTGGAATTAACGCGTTGTTGATTGATGATTTAGAATAGTGGTTCTTGGACAAACAACCATCAGAGTAATAAACAACCATCAGAGTAACAAACAACCCCTTGAAATAAAATTTAACCAGAAACTACCATTTGAATAGAACAATCAATAACTATTCCGTCTATTGCTCATTTGTCTAGGAAGTAAGAAAGTTGTGAAAATGACACACAATGTCATCCAATGTGCAACAACGAGATAGTCTATTATTCGTCTGGTAAGTAAAAAAGGTCTGAAAATGGAAATAGATGCTCAGCTACTATATCGGCTAGTCTTTCTTACTGGAAACAGATTGAACTATTGTGTTGTAACCACACAAACTAGTAATTCAGGTAGTGAGAGCATCTTTTGGCACATAACTGCACCAAGACTAAGCAAACCAAATTGAGATGTCAAACAGGACTTACTTGCTGCTTCAATATTTTGGCACCAATCAAGGGCACTAGGAGTGCTTCAGAAGATCGAATGCTAGCCTTAACCCGTCCAAGCAACCTATCCAAATCTGGAAGCTTGCGAAGATATTGAGTAGCGGATAATGTAGCCTCTGAATTTTCAACAAGTCTGTCAATCACATCAAGCCTATGGTTGATTTTCTCCACATCTTTGAGGGGATGACAAACCCAGTTTCTCAAAAGTCGCTTCCCAGGTGAAGTAACACAATTGTCAAGATACTTGTATAAAGTACCTGAAAACAATAAATAATCACTCACTTAGAATAGAAGAAAATATAATTGCCACAATTGCCCCTTAGAATGAGTGCAAAGCTTGATTTGACAAAATATTGTACTTGCCTGATGGACTCCCATCGGCATTATTGTTGAAGATCTCAAGATTGACAAGTGTTTGTCCATCCATTTTGAGGAAACCCCTATAGACTTCGTATGATAGAATATCGCCATTACGTAAGACCTCATCTAACTGTTAATGACAGAATGAAACAATCACCAAAATAATACCATTAAATATTACACACAGAAGATAGGTCACTGTTCTGAGACTTACCATCAATCGCTCTAAATGATTGACAAGACTCCCAAGAGCACATAACGCAACATCATGGCCCGTTACTCCATCAAAGGTGTGATCCCACTTATTACAAGATCCTTTAAAGTAACCTTTCAAGTCAAGGAAATTTTTCACTTCTGCAGGATCAACAAAATCAGCACCTGGCTGGACTGGGGACAGGAGTGGTGCTGCAGGACCTAAATGGACAAAGGATACTCATCAAGAGATCTAAGAAAGTGACAGCTCCATCTATTTCTATTTCAACCATCCAATTTTGGTTCTATGTGTAACATCTTCATATATTATTCAATTCTCCCGGAGGCTGGAAGAACAAATGCAGTATCTGAATAGTTTACGTTTATGAATCACAATCCCGTCTAATCTCACTACAACTTCACTCTTCTTGTGCTGACTAAACTTGCAGCGCATATATTCAGTCTTACTTCTACTTATCCTAAAACCCTTACTCACTAGTTTACTTCTCTATAGTTCAAGCTTTCGGTTGACACCCTTGATGGTTTCGTCATTTAGCACAATATCATTGGCGAATAGTATACCATGGGATCTCATCTTGTATTGTGTTGGTTAGCTAATCAACAACTAGGTTAAAAAAGTAGAGGCTCAATGCTGATCCCAGGTGTAATCCCACAGTTATGGAAAAACTCCTTTGTATCTCCTACTAGTGACTGCCCCTTTATGCATGTCCTTTGTGACATTTATATAATTAATATGAAACAAAAAAAAAACATTGGCCCATTATAAAACATGCTTTAATCAGATGGAAATGGATGAACATTCAAGATTAGTGCACATTGAGAACCATAAGATAGACTAGCTGCAACTTGCTTGTGCCAATGATGTTGTCCAAGAAGCATGTACATCCTAAGATAGACGACTTACTGAAGACATGGATTTGTGATCATGACAGTGGTGTAGTTTTAACTTTTAAGTATTACCTATGACAGCGGAAGCTTGGAATAATACTGCATGCGCTATAGAAACCTTATCATAACAGTACCAAATTGGGCCCTTCTTTTGTTTTTTTGATAAGGACCAACTTGGGCCTTCTTAGCAACTTTTCTTCTAGTTGAACACTACCAGGGCTTGTAATATTGTTATTTATCTCAAGAAAAGCAAAAGGGGTAAAAGTTTAAAGCAACTGAAACTATTGATAGAGAAATTGGATGATGAGCTACTCTCAGCTAGCTAAAGGGCAGCCCGGTGCACTAAGCTCCCGCTATGCTCGGGGTCCGAGGAAGGGCCGGACCACAGGAGTCTATCACACGCGGCCTTACCCTGCAATTCTGCTACAAGAGGCTGTTTCCACGGCTCGAACCCGTGACCTCCTGGTAGCATGGCAGCAACTTTACCAGTTACTCTCAGCTAGCTAATTCCCCTAAAATGTGCAAGTTAAAGAAAGAAGAGAAACAAGAAATTGCAAAGAAGAATGAATAGATTAGTTCAACTTAGGAGCAGATAAGCTCGAGAGAATGAAACGTACACGAAGACGAGAGTGTGATCTTGTCTATGGATTTTCTAGAAAAAAGGTGACAATTGGCTTTAAATCTTCGACGATTTTGGGTGGAAATGATTGAAACAACAATCTGTTATAATTCCTTTGGGCTCATGAATCTTCTTTACATGAAACACAATTTGATGATAATAGAAAAGTACCTTTAATCTTCTATATATCACAGTCACTGTCAGAAGAAACAGTGTGTGAGGAAAGGGCGCAGGTCTAACATTATTCCTCTCTATAAATTCTAGAGAAGAGGATAACATGTCCCACAATGATATCACTCGGCAAAACTTGACAAAAGCGGACAGTCTCTCAAACAAACTAAGAAAGTTATCCTTTCTCAATTTCTCTCCACCAGGTCATATCTCATAGGCAATACAAGACCTTAGTTATAGCATCAAAATTGCTCACTGCTAACTAATCTCATTCCAACTGCAGAATAAACAATACTGCGGGTCCCACTAATGACCACTTAAGAATTATAATCTTTTCAAAGCTCATCTTCTTTAGGGAATTTGTCGCAACTTACTATAAATAATGGCCAAATAAAGACCACCATACATGGCTTTCAGGGCAAAAGTTAAATGGAACAATATGAAGATCCAGGCTTTCACACTGAACTGCCCGAACAAAGAAACAGCTTCTTGACATGATAGGCAGGACATAATGCCTTGGATAATCAGGAGGGAATTATCACAACCACAGCCATTTCATGATACAGTAAGCCACTATTTCAGAAACATGCAAATATCACCTGTTAATGAGTATTTTTTCAGAGCTTTTTGAGCATCCTTTGACAAACCTATTAAAAATAGAAGTGCGAGACGAGAAAGTCAGGCTCAACATAGTTATTTCCAAAGAACAAAAATAATCCTCCCAAAGTCTAATTTTAAAAAAAGCTTTACCCCTAGCATCGTATATAACTTCCTTCGGTGACACCTACAGATGCAACAGAGAGCAACATAAAATAATCAAGCAAACGAATCGCACATTTGTTAAGTTACTCAAAGAAGATACTAGATCTTCTATTAAGTTACTCAAAGAAAGATATTAGATCTTAAAGTGTCGTACTTGCATCAGCAAAGCCCCCAAAGCTGCACAAGATGCATCATCGCTTATGGAACCAACCCAAACTTTCAGAGCAGCACAATCGACAAAAGCAAAGCCAAAAGCGGTTGAACCATTCCCTAGCTCATTGCAAGTCTATATGTAACAGTGAGAAGCCAATAAATCCTCTGCCTCAGTTTGAAGTCTCATTTTGTAGCTCAAGGATGACCATATGGACATTAAAAGATTTTAAAGCTTTTTCTTAAAAATTTGGGGAGAGAACAGAAGCAGCATAAGATTGCATGAAGCATTATTCTGCACATATAATAGATAACTCTACTGGCATATAGAATTAACAGAACTGTATCATGCCAATGGCCTCAATTTATATAAAAAGCTGCTAACCTCCTTAACTGCAAGAAGATGAACTGCATCAGGCCCAATATTACCCTCACTTGTGGTAGAAGGAGTGAATACATGAACTAGTTTTCTGCGAATAACCTGAAACCAATATTCTCCTCATCAAACCACACAATGCCATGATGAACAAAGAGTTGATAGCGCTCATTTGAGAGACGCAGAAGAAATTTTTGAGTGCCCAACAAAATGATTCACAAAAATGTATACATCCAGAACTTTTTCGAAGCATTAATTGCTTCTATGTATCTTCTGTTGCTTTATTATCACATTTAGAACAGTTAAATGACTATCACTAACCTCGCATAGCCCTAAGCGCTGCAAATGTTTTTAAAGAACTAGGTAATTTATGAATGCTCAACCAAACTATATATATGTATCCAGAATTTTTCAAAGCATTAATTGCTTCTATGTATCTTATGTGTTTATTATCACATTTAGAACAGTTAAAGGACCATCACTAACCTCACACAGCCTTAAGCATTACAACTGTTTTTAAAGAACTAGGTTAATTCAACGACTTGAAAGCAAGCATTACAACTGTTTATAAAGAACTAGGTTAAGTCAATGACTTCATACTTTCACAAAATTCATGCTGCACTTACAGAAGTAGAGCCTCTAGATTTTGCTTGCTCAGATGTTTCCAACTGTTCCATCCGTCCTACTTTGTACCTTCAAAGTAGTTAGATAAACTCAAGATAAATGAAAAGATACCTAATAAGATACAAAACAAGTATTATCAACAAGGTGGTCAGTTGCAAATTGCTACTAACATAAGTCATAAGCCGTGCAGAGAAAAGGTGACATAGTAATGAACTGTTAAAAAAATGATCAAGATGAAGCAAATCAGAAATTCCAATTACTGATAAACTCGTACAGTCATTAGAAAGTAGGAAATTGGAAATTGGCAGCAGCAAAAGCTGTTAGCCTGTTTCCCTGAAAAAAGATACAGATCTGGAAAATGAAACTTCTAACTCTTTTTTTTTATAACCGTGGTGTTTCGGCCAGCTTGTGCACACCTCGACTATATCCACGAGATACATGCGACCTCCCACCAATACGGGTACCAGGTAACTCTTACCCTCGTGCTAGGAGCTTCTGAACAGCTTCATCTATCCCACTTTCAGATATGCCAACCTAACAGAAAAGCAAGAAAATAAGTCTATGGATCAGATTCAGAAGATTAAACTAGACCGAAAATTACCAAAACTCCAAGTGACTTACATATAGCATACCTGTCTACATTTTCCAACGCCACTTAGTGTCATTTTCCAATCGAGCTCCTTGTGACCAATTTCAGCATCTAGCTCATACAGCTCATAAAATTTTCCCTTTTGAAGCATTAATATTTTAGAGAAAACTATACCAGATAAGAAGCCTTGTGCATGAATTTTTCGAAATGAAAGAAAATAAAAGAATACACTTACTGCAGTACTGAAAATCAAACAAAGACAAACCATAACTTCAACGAAAGCAAATATTTTCTTTTCCTCACGTCTAACCATATATAGGGTTATCCTAGCACAGTAGCACTTATGGTGCAAGTATCTTTGCCTAAATTGTCCTTTAACTATTAGCAGTAGATCCAGATTACATTCCAAATACTCGTTTCATTCCTTATTCTTCTCCAAAAGGAATTGCAAAATGTATAGAACGATTCAAACATGCATTGCCTAAGCCAGCAACAACAAACAAATAGACGTATCCCAAAGGTTTTCACAAATAATCCTGCCATATGATTGGCTGGAAAATCCACAACATCTAACAAATATTTACTTACGCTATCAATAGTGAGGCCTCTTTTTTCCCAATAGGTCCTATCAATAGTAAGGTCATTGCTAACCATCTAATAATAAATTTTCAACAATTAATGTCTTTAAAATTAAGAAACCAACATCGCATGCAAATTATCTGTCCAATCTTAATAGCACGACCCTGAAAACCTTGTTACTTCTATTTAAGCAGTGTATTATCTAAAACCTGGTATTTTATGGTATTCAAAGTTTAAATCAGGATATCTCAGTAGTATGGTTAATATTCTTAATATGTGAAAACAAAGACTTTCAAATTAGTAAAGTAACTTTTCTGCAGCAAATAACGCAGAGGAAAAAGAAACATGCATCAGATAACTAACAGCAAGAGGCAACAGTTATAGTAAATGAGGAACTCTTTCCACGATAAGATTTCATACTGTCATTCTTTTTACTAGGTAAACAGAGACCTAGAGAAGTGTATGATACATATATATAACCTACAGAAAAAGAGAAGATCTAAACTTGTAGATCGACAAACTTGAAAGCCAAGAAAACAAAGCAATGCTTAATGGATAAAATTACAGCAAGAGAAAGAACAAGAAAACAATCTGCATTTCCTAGAAAAATCCTAGAAGCTATACCATCTGGCAATGTCTTGTTAGAAAATTAACCTTACAGTAAATTGAGATGGATCTTCTACAAAGAATACAGTGAGTCAAGGATTCGAGTTTGGATCAAAACTTTGGAAAAAAAACCACGGCTTCTGTGTTCTAATAGTTAAAAAAAGTTTACTTTCCGTGGATTCTACATGAAGAACAAACTTAAAAGATTATTATCATGTGGTCACTACCAAATTCCTGATACCTAAGACATGGATTATTGGGTACTCCTTGCCAACGGCACAATATAATAAGAGGATACTCTTCAGACCACTAAAAAACATAACCAGGAAAAAGTTTTTGTCATAAACAGGAAAGTGTTTTGTGAAAATTTTACAAACATTTTCCTCATTGGCGATACCACTGTGTAATAAATTGATACCGAAATAAATAAATAGGTGAAACAATACTTATGCAAATATTAAACCAAAAACAAAACTTATCCAAACAATTATCTGGAACAAACTAATGCATGACATAAATATTAGAGAAGCAAAGAATTGTATATTATTCAGTAAATATCACTGTGCAGTGCATAACTGTCCACTCATATATAACAAAAGATATCAAAAGAACGAGAAATAGAATTTCCCTAATGGATTTAAAACTTCGAATTTTTTTCCAAGGATATAGTCCAAGGAATGTAACAAGTGTTTTCAAATCGTATCATAATAATACAGAAGAATCTGCGTTATTAGGTAAAACATGGTTATTTTCCAAGTTCCATGTAGAAGCCTTTAGGTAATCCAGTTACTCAATATTCACAAGCCTATCCATCTGGATCGTTACTCTTTCCAGTTGTCTAATAGCAAAATTTATTAAATATGATAAAGTACAATCAGCACGTTACACTATCTAAAAGCAAAAGCTCATAGCTCAAAACTTGTTGCACTAGAAAGAAAAGAATGAACTGGCATACGATTACAGTGCAAAGTCACTTTTTCCAGTAAATTGATGACACAAAGCGGCTGGAAGGAAGAATATACAAGATGGTAAAGTAGAACTAACCACTTTAAAGAAAAGCAGAATGTCCATGTATTTGCATTTGACATCCCAATACTGCTTCTGAGAAGCAGACATTTTTCTCCACGCATCAGGAGGAATAAATAGTGTTCGCTTGTCATAGAGTGGGTCCCTTGGCATTCTACCATTCGCATCCTTGATTTGAGATGGATGAAGCCACTCAAACTTGCTAGTCATATCAAACTCTGCTTCAAGGTTCTTCCTTCCAAAATTCGAACCCTCAAGACTCTTAATCCTCTTGCTTGCGTTCAGTGAAGAGCAATCACTCCTATCTGCTGAGGTACGCATGTCATCTTGGACTCTTTTTAACCCAGGTACAAAAGGCTGCATACTTGGTGTTTCCGGCCCAAAACCATGATCATCACCTTGTATAAGAGATACTGATCCTTTACCCTCTTGGTTACTATTTCTGTTAGCACTAACAGAACTTCTATTAGAGCCTGACTGCAAGGAAACAGAAGGATTCCCCAGTCTTTCTGATCCTTCAATTTTTGTACAAGGAGAGGGGATCCCAAAAGAATCATTCTTCACTAGATCCCTGTACACAATATCAAAAAGTAGTTAATATCACACATCATGTCGCAAGACAGTATGAATATTCTGTGCACACAATATAATCAAAAGGCGGTTAACATTTCAACTGTACATAATAAATAGCCATCAAAATAAGCAAGGAAGCAGTGAGCATTCGATCACCCACAAGAAGAAAAGAAACAGAACCAAACTCTAACACCATGCTAATTGTGACACCTAAAAAAGATAGAACACTAAAACTTAACCACACCACCTTTAACATAAACATGGTTGCTAATGGGACATAATAGTTTAAAATGTAAACCCTCTATTTCAATGGCAAAGGAGTAACAAATAGGAATACACCACGTCAGCAAATTCACATAATTTTGACAAGGCTTATATCAATTAAAAATAAAAGGCCAATTTACAAAATAGTAGGAAACAAAGCCATGAGTGACACAGGTTAGCTCTACTAAAGTAGAGAGAGGGAATAATTAAGACTTCGTACTAGTACTAACACCTTCAGCTGTAACAAAGCGGGTCAAAATTGCAAGAGAGCAGTGAGCAACAACTGAACATAGCTACACCACCTTTAACATAAACTCGATTGGTAATGGACTATAATAGTATCAAATGTAAGCTCCGAATAGCAGTAAGTTAGTAGTAATAACGTAATTTTGACAAGGCTTATCCTAATAAAGTGCAATTTACAATATATCAAGTATGAATAAGACCGTGCAGTAACTACAATTAGGTAGTGATAAAGCAGATAGAAGATAACTAAAATTGGAAGCAATGAAATTCCATAAATAAATAAAAATAAGAACATCTCGAAATTAAGAGATACCGATCAGTGGGTGGTTTTTCTCTGATAAACTTGTGCCTAATAGAAGAGAAAGCAGAAGACTTATTTCCATCATGGCCACTGTTGAAGGGGAGAGCCTGGCGTGGCAGCTTCTCAGGAGGAGTTTCAGTTCCCAAAATCGGAATATTTTTGGTAAAAGGGACTGCATTTTGATTTGGAAATTTGAGTTTGTTATTGCCGGGGCTTTGGTCCTCCGATGAAGGTCTCTTGAGGAAGGAGAGTATAGATTTCTGCCGCTGCATTTCCGATTGTCGGCGAATTGGCGCCAAAGGAATTTTGGGCTTTTGGAAATTGGAGTAAAATTTTGTAAGCTCGGAGAGGCTTAAAACGAGGAATTATTACCTTGGCTACTGTGGAAGTCTGGTGGCTTACTCACCCTTGGATTTGATTAACATTTAACGACGTTACTTGACTAGGGTGTTATCTGAATTGTTGGGTTTTTGCATTTTACATATTAGTATTTGGTATGGCTTCAATACATTACCAGATGCCGGCCATGTGTACAATGAAAAGTTAAGGAAAAATATCAATAAATTTAAAAAGTCTCAAAAACATCAATAAAATTACACATAGATTAGCAACTAATAACTGTAGTGTATAGTTATTGGTAAAACATTATATTATGTTAAACAATTTACAAATTGTCAATACCTGATTAATGTCTTTTTAGTTACCTCCCAAATGATTAATTGAATATAACATTTGAATTTCTTGGAACAAACTTCACAATGCATGTCAAGCTTTAAGACGACGGTGATAGAGCTTTTATTCTTTTTTTCCAACTGCCAGTCTTTTTTTGTTTTTTGGGGTCATCCTTCTTTTCTCCTTAGCTGATTTTGATTTCGTTTACTCCTTTTCCCTCTTAAATACCAAATGAAAAAGAACAAATCTATCAGAGTATTACGAATGGAAATTTAAAAAAAAGAATTAGAGTGTTGAAAAGAGACATATTTACTTCACCCATTTGAAGGGAATTTAAAGAGTAATGATGATTAGAAGGAAATAGAATTTAGACAAAAAAATAAGAAAGTATGAAAACTGAAAAGAGTTAAAAAAAATTAAATGCATAATAAATCTGTTTCTTCCTAGAATTTTTTGGACCTATGCGTAAAATAAAACAAGTTTCCATTATTCCATACATTTGACATAACAGCAAAGTTAATAAGCAAAAACAAAAAAAAATACTACTTAACAATTTGTTAGCTAAAGATGAGTAAGAGCAAAGGAGAAAAACTAAACGTTCAGCTTAGTCTAAAGCACATTGGTAATCTGTAAAGCAATTTGAAATACATTTTCCACATTCTTATGTACTGATCTTTTGCAGTAGAATTGAGATTGAGAGTATCCTATCAAAGTGTATGGGGTCGAGCGATCGTTTGTATAGGAAATACTAATTTTGGGATTCGACGACCAACGTCGACTAGAGTCACCAACCGAGAAGCCCGAGACCAGATGTCGTCTGAACGAAGCTCGAAGCCAAAGCGCTCGAGGTGAGATCATCGAGGCCGATCGGGATAAAACATCCTATGGTAAAGTTATTAGATTTGCGCAACTGGAGGACCGGAAATCTTGTGATATACGAGCATCTCGGCGGGAATCGCGGCTCAAATCAATAAGGACGTTGACTCCATTAATTCTAGGAATATCTTATCTTGTAAATGAGATTTTTACCTTGTATAGAATTCTTGACTTTTCCTATATAAACAGACAGCCCCATTTGTATAAGGGACATGACATGCAATCAATATAAAAAAGCTATAATCTACTTTGCTCGTTCATCTACTTCATATTTTATTTCAGAGGGCTTCTAATACAGGAAGATTACTCAATCTTGACGGTTTGCTTTTTCCTTGTTCACTAATTTACTCTCTATTTCTGTTTATTCTTTAACTGTATTAAATCAGGTCGTGTATCCTTAAAACCACATATAAATTTAATTGTTACTCGTAATCAAGGGTAAACAAAAATATAATAGATAAGCCCGAGCCATCCGGCCGATTGGCCAAGTGGGCCATCGAAATAAGCGGGTACCATATCGAATATCGGCCCCAAACCTCGATCAAATCTCAAGTATTGGCAGATTTCGTCGCCGATTTTGCGCCGTCACTAATTCCCGAGGTCGAAAAGGAATTAATGACCAAATCGGGTACTCCTTCGGGAGTGTGGACCCTGTTCACAGACGGTGCCTCGAATTCGAAAGGATCGGGGCTTGGTATCGTATTAAAACCTCCAACCGGAAACACTATTCGACAATCTATTAAGACTGTAAAATTAGCTAACAACGAAGCCGAGTATGAAGCTATAATTGCAGGTTTAGAGCTGGCCAAAAGCCTGGAAGCAGAGATAATTGAAGCCAAATGTGATTCCCTCCTCGTGGTCAACCAAGTAAACAGGACTTTCGAAGTCAGAGAAGGGCGAATGCAGAGGTATTTGGACAAGCTTCAAGTCACGTTGCACAGGTTTAAAGAATGGACTTTGCAGCACATATCTCGAGAACAAAACAATGAGGCCGACGCCCTCGCTAACCTAGGATCGTCGGTCGAAGATGAGGAAATTGAGTCCGAAAAAGTTGTACAACTCTTAAGGTCGGTGGTGGAGGAAGGCCATGCCGAAATCAATTCGACAAGCTTGACTTGGGATTGGAGGAACAAGTATATAGAATATCTCAGCTCAGGTAAACTCCCTTCGGATCCCAAAGAATCGAGAGTATTACGCACAAAAGCAGCCCGGTTCTGTTTATCCGATGATGGGACCCTATTCAGAAGGACATTCGGAGGACCCCTCACGATATGCCTTGGACCAGGAGACACTGAGTATATTTTGAGAGAAATACACGAAGGCTCGTGTAGGAATCACTCCGGTTTCGAATCCTTGGTTCGAAAAATAATTCGAGCCGGCTATTATTGGATCGATATGGAGAAAGATGCGAAGGAGTTCGTTCGCAAATGCAACGAGTGCCAAAGGCATTCACCGATGATCCATCAACCCGGAGAGACATTGCATTCGGTCTTATCGCCATGGCCATTCATGAAATGGGGAATGGACATCGTTGGCCCTCTCCTTCATTCGCCAGGTAAAGCTCAATTTATTCTTTTTATGATTGACTACTTTGTTAAATGGGTTGAAGCGTAGGCTTACGAAAAAGTTAGAGAAAAGGAGGTGATCGACTTTATCTGGAACCATATCATATGTCGAATTAGGATGCCATCGGAGATCGTGTGCGATAATGGCAAGCAGTTCATCGGCAGTAAAGTGACAAAGTTCTTCGAAGACAATAGGATCAAGAGGATCTTATCGACGCCCTATCACCCCAGCGGCAACAGACAAGTTGAGTCAACCAACAAAACCATAATACGAAACTTGAAGAAAAGGTTAACCGACGCAAAGGGAAAATGGAAAGAAATACTGCCCGAAGTTCTATGGGCTTACCGCACAACCGAGAAAACCAGCACCGGGGCCACTCCTTTCTCTCTAGTATACGGAGCTGAGGCTTTAATACCAATCAAAGTTGTTATAACCCATATTTGTACATGTTAGATTACACTGTAAGACAGTCTACATAGGTCCGAGAAGAGAATTACCTTTGAAACAATAAGAGCTTAGTCCTATTGGTCTTAAATGATGCAAGGGTGAATAAGGGTGGTTAACAAGTATTAGAAGATAAACGAGTTAAGGATGTTGTAACTCGTATTTCGGTTATATCGAGAGGTGATTAACATCACCAAGAGGTCATGTATTCAAATAAGGTATTTGAATCATATGATATCCGTTTCATAAGTCTTGAAGTCAAACGAGTTATGAAACAAAAGTCGACAAAAGTTGTCGCAACTTAGGTTCACAATTTTACTTAAACGTTAGGTCAAATGTTTCTGAGCTTTTCTCCCAATTTACAAGGAATTACGGGGTGATCTACCTACCAAATTAAAGGTCTATGAGTCTAGTTTCCAACGCATCAAACCGTTTGTCAATAAGATCTCGGAATATTGAGATAATTGTATTTTCGCAAAACTGCGCAGGCTGGTAGGTGACAAGTAGGTGCATCACCTACTTGCCAAAATTAAGGGATAAAATTAAAAGCCCCAAAGTCGGCCAAGAGGGGACCTTTAAGAGCTTTTAAACTCATTTAATTCACTATTATTCCAGACCTTCAAAACCTAAATAGAACCCCTGCAACCCCTCCCCAAAAATCCCACACAAACCCTAATCGATTTTCCCCCTCTTTCAAGTTCTAATTGGAGGTCAAACCTAGGGTTTGAAGAACCAAAGCAAGGGCTGAGTTATCTAACAAGTAAGGTGAGTTTACTTCTCTCTTTCATACCTTTTTTCTACTGTTAAGTCTTGGTAAGTCGTTCTATATATGTAAGAACTCACGGGACGGTGATCGGAAGCCGTGAGTTCGAGTTATTCACTTGTAGCGGACTGTTTTATGGACTGTTTTGTGTTGCTGCAAAGCTGCGTGTTTTACTACTGATTTGTGGAGTTTTGGAGGAGGAAGAGTGTGGATAAACACCATATATATTTAGGATTGTGTGCTGATAGTTGTTCGTAACATTTCCGGGTCGTTTGACACGACTATAGTGGCCATCGTATGTATGAAGCGATTGGCTTGTGCGTGGACTGTTTTGGGAGGCTTAATATGATTCTTATTGATGCTGTTTGGCTGTTTGGTGATTGTTTTGACTTGTGTGAAGTCATATATATAGGGGAGGTGCTGTCCGTTTTATCATAAAATAGGTTACAGTCGATACATAATAGTTACGACGCTTAAACGATAACGGTAATGTCATTTCTCTTATTGTAGACTGAGAAGTCGTGGAAGTTTCATAGCTTCAGATTGGAAAGTATTGCAAGGTATGTGAGACTGTCCTTTTCCTTCTTTTGCACGACTCTGATTGTACATAATGCAATGAACGAACCCCAAAGATACTCTACTCTTAGAAGGTAGTAATACGTATATTGTTTCCTCTCTAATGGGAGGATTGATATGTTATTATTTCTTCGACCTTACGGCACCATGATAGTATGTATCTTATGAGTCCAGCATGCATTATCTATTTTACTTTACCGCGCCGCGCTATAGTCGGCCGGGCAGGCACCTATTGTGCAAATATATGTTTTACTCTATTTAGTCGCGCTATAGACGACAGCTATTTTACTTTACCGCGCCGCGCTATAGTCGGCCGGGCAGGCACCTATTGTGCAACCACTGATCAGTTGGGTATGATGATGATGAGGCCCACAAAGGCGTATGTATATGATGATGATGAGGCCCACAGAGGCGTATATATATATATATATGATTTTTGAAAAGGATATATGTATATGCATATGCACATCANAACGCATCAAACCGTTTGTCAATACGATCTTAGAATATTGAGATAATTGTATTTCCGCAGAACTGCGCAGGCTGGTAGGTGACAAGTAGGTGCATCACCTACTTGTTTGGGCTGTTTGGTGATTGTCTTGACTTGTGTGAAGTCATATATATAGGGGAGGTGCTGTCCGTTTTATCGCAAAATAGGTTACAGTTGATACATAATAGTTACGACGCTTAAACGATAACGGTAATGTCATTTCTCTTATTGTAGACTAAGAAGTCGTGGAAGTTTCATAGCTTGAGATTGGAAAGTATTGCAAGGTATGTGAGACTGTCCTTTTCCTTCTTTTGCACGACTCTGACTGTACACAATGCAATGAACCCCAAAAATACTCTACTCTTAGAAGGTAGTAGTACGTATATTGTTTCCCCTCGTATGGGAGGATTGATATGTTATTATTTCTTCTACCTTACGGCACCATGGTAGCATGAATCTTATGAGTCCAGCAATGTATCTTATGAGTCCAGCATGCATTATCTATTTTACTTTACCGCGTCGCGCTATAGTCGGCCGGGCAGGCACCTATTGTGCAAATATATGTTTTACTCTATTTAGTCGCGCTATAGACGACAGCTATTTTACTTTACCGTGCCGCGCTATAGTCGGCCGAGCAGGCACCTATTGTGCAACCACTGATCAGTTGGGTATGATGATGAGGAGGCCCACAGAGGCATATGTATAAGATGATGATGAGGCCCACAGAGGTGTATATATGTATATGATCATTTTCAAAAGGATATATATATGTATGTATATGCATATACATGTCAGGCATGATATGGTTAGTCGCCCTCAGAGGCATTCAAATGGTACAGGTTGTATGTCTCTTATCTTGATGCTTATTATTGTTCTTACATTATGTTTCCTGTCTTACATACTCAGTACATTATTCGTACTGACGTCCTTTATTTGTGGACGCTGCATGTCGTGCTGCAGGACCGAGCGGGCAGATAGACGAAGCTCCCCCACCACAGTAGGCTACCCAGTTCAGCAGATATTGGCGAGATCCATCCTTGTTGGCTATATTATGTATATAAGTATGTTCGTATCATGGTATGATGTCTCGGTTCATTATAATTATTGTTCGAGATTATATGCATATGAAAAGCCTTATAGATAATAAGGAAAGTTAGATGAAGGGTACGTCGGCGCCCGTTGAGTAGGGTCCGGTGCCAGTCGCGGTCCTCCGGCTTGGGTCGTGACAAACTTGGTATCAGAGCAGGTCTGTCCTAGGGGTTGTCTATGAGCCATGTCTAGTAGAGTCTTGATTATGGATGTGTAGCGCGCCACATTTATAATCAAGAGGCTGCATGACATTCAGGGTTGTTACCTTTTTCCTAAATCTAGATCGTGCGCAGAGCTGAGTCGTAAGTATTCGTTTCTAATATTAACCATGTTCTTTTCAGCGATGCCCACGACTAGGAAGCAAGTGATTAATAGGCGCCTTGATTTAGCTGCGGGAGAAGGTACCAGTCAGGTGCCTCCCGCCACAGCAGGCCATAGTGAGCCTCAAAGCGAGATGCCGTCGCAGACCTCATCTACTGCTTCTCCACCAGAGGATATAAGAAGGCATCCAGCATCTCTAGTTCCTCCATCTGGTACTACAGACCAGGATATGCGGAGTGCAGTACAGTTGCTGACTAGCTTGGTAGCTGCTCAGGCTTAGAGGCAGAATACCGGTGCTACTGATAAATCGGTCAGTGCGAGAGTTCAGGATTTTATCAATCTAGATCCTCCAGTGTTTACCGGATCAGACACCAAGGAGGACCCGCAGACTTTTATTGATCAGGTTCATCGTACACTGCGGGTTATGCATGCTAGCGATACGGAGGCAGTAGAGTTGGCTTCTTATCGGTTACGGGATCTAGCAGTTTTCTGGTATGATAGTTGGGAAAGATCCAGGGGTCTAAATGCTCCCCCACCTGTGTGGAAGGAATTTTCTGAGGCATTTCTTCG
>MCJB01048007.1:73367-106935 GCA_002018475.1 Nicotiana obtusifolia | reverse complement strand
TTAAACCTATGTAGTGTGACCTGAAGCTTGTCCACATACCTTTGCATTCGCCCCTCTCTGACTTCGAATGTCCTTTTTACTTGATTGACTACGAGGAGGGAATCACATTTGGCCTCGATTATCTCTTCCCCCAGGCTTTTGGCCAACTCTAAACCTATAATCATAGCTTCATACTCTACTTCGTTATTAGTTAATTTTACAGTCTTAATAGACTGTCGAATTGTATTCCCAGTTGGGGGCCTTTAGTACGATACCAGGCCCCGATCCTTTCGAATTGGAGGCGCCATCTGTGAACAAAGTCCACACTCCCGAAGGAGTCCCCGATTCGGTCATCAGTTCTCTCTCGACCTCGGGTATAAGCGACGGCATAAAGTCGGCGACAAAATCTGCCAGCACTTGAGATTTGATCGAGGTTCGAGGCCGATATTCGATATCGTATCCACTTATTTCGATGGCCAACTTGGCCAGTCGTCCTGATAGCTCAGGTTTGTGCATAATATTCCTAAGGGGAAAAGTTGTTATTACACATATGGGATGGCATTGGAAGTAGGGTTTCAGCTTCCTAGAGGCACTCAATAAAGCGAGTGCTAACTTTTTCAAATGTGGGTATCTAGTTTCGGCCTCACCTAGGGTGCTACTGATGTAATAAATGGGGAATTGCGTACCTTGTTCTTCTCGTACCAGGACCCCGCTCACCGCTACTTCCGAAACAGCAAGGTAGAGGTATAATTGCTCACCTGTTTTCGGCATATGCAACAAAGGTGGACTAGAAAGATACATTTTAAGCTCTTCTAACGCACGCTGACATTCCAGACCCCACGAGAATTCGTTCTTCTTTTTCAGCAAGTTGAAGAATTGGTGGCTCCTGTCGGATGATCTCGAGATGAATCGGCCTAGGGCTGCTATCCGACCTATCAGCTTTTGCACAGCTTTCACACTATCTACAATTGTTATATCTTCGATGGCTTTAATTTTCTCGGGGTTAATTTCTATTCCTCGGTTCGAGACCATGAAACCAAGGAATTTTTCCGAGCCCACTCTGAATGCACACTTCTTTGGGTTCAACTTCATGTTGTACCGTTCTAGCACATCAAACGTTTCTTGCAAATGGCTCAAATGGTCCTCTGCTCGCAGGGACTTAACTAACATGTCATCAATGTAAATTTCCATTGTTATTACTAGTTGTTTCTCGAACATCTTATTTACTAGGCGTTGATAGGTAGCCTCCGCGTTTTTTAGCCCGAATGGCATCACGTTGTAACAATAAGTATCATACTTAGTGATGAAGGATGTCTTTTCTTGATCATCTTTATCCATTCGTATCTAGTTATAACCAGAGTAGGAATCGAGAAAGCTCAGGGTCTCGTGGCCAGCGGTAGCATCGATCATGCGATTGATGTTGGGCAAGGGAAAAGAATCTTTAGGGCACGCCTTGTTTAGATATTTATAATATATGCACATTCTTAGCTTATTTCCCTTTTTAGGAACTACAACTATATTTGCTAGCCACTCCGGGTATTTAACTTCCCGTATGGACCCTATATTTAAAAGCTTAGTTTCCTTGTCCTTAATGAATGCTTGCTTGACCTCGGACTGAGGCCTCCTCTTTTGCTTGACCGGCTGGAACTTCGGATCAATGCTCAATTTGTGAGTTGTAATTTCCGGCGGTATCCCTGTTATGTTAAGATGGGACCAAGCGAAAGAATCTTCATTAGCTAAAAGAAATTTCATAAGCTTGGCCCTGAGCTCGGAGCTTAAGCCCGAACCCAGGTATAACTTTCAATCTGGTGAGTCGCCTTGGAGTGTAATCTGCTCGAGTTCCTCGACCGTTGATTAGTTGCATCGGACTCGTCGGGACCACTGAATGACCGGGGAACCCCATAATCATCATCTTCGAGATGATCCTGCTCACCCTCGTTTATAGAAGGTGGTGTCTGTAATTGCTATTGGGTCCTTTGGGAAGGAGCGGTCGGCTTTGGCACTGCTTCTTCTACTGCGAACATCTCCCTCGCAGCGTGTTGTTCTCCGTAAATAGTTACGATCCCATCGGCCGATGGGAATTTCAACATTTGGTGCAGTGTTGAGGGTACTGCTCCGATATCGTGAATCCATGGCCTCCCGAGCAAAGCATTGTACCTCATGTCTCCTTCGATCACGCAAAACTTTGTTTCCCGAACAGTACCGGCGGTATTCACCGGCAACATAATTTCCCCTTTGGTTGTCTCGCAAGCCATGTTGAAACCATTGAGAATTCGAACTTCAGGAATAATCCGGTGTGTCAACCCGAGCTGTTCGATAACCCACGATCAAATTATATTGGTCGAACTACCAGGATCGACAAGTACACGCTTCACCCTAGTTTTGTGTACAAGCATCGCTATTACTAAGGCGTCGTTATGGGGTTGTATGACTCCTTCTGCATCCTTTTCGCTGAAGCACAAAACTCCTTCCATCGCATAATCCCGAGTGCGCTTTTCTCGGGTGATAGATATTTTGGTGCGTTTTAATACCGGGCCTTGGGGCATATCTATCCCACCGATTATCATGTTGATCGTGTGTTGAGGCTCCTCCTGGTTTGTTGGCCTATTCCTGTTCCCGTAATGGTTTTTAGCTTGGTCGCTTAAAAACTCTCGAAGGTTCCCATTTTCGAGCAACCGTGCCACCTCTTCCCTCAATTGTCGACAATCTTCTGTCTTATGCCCATGAGTACCATGGTACTTACATATCAAGCTGGGGTCTCTCTTAGCTGGATCCGATTGCAGCGGTCGAGGCCACTTGGTATCTTTAATGCGACCGATGGCCGATACGAGAGTTGCTGAATCCTCGTTGAAGTTATATTCGGACAACCGGGGTACTTCTCGGTGACCAACGGCTTTCTCGAAGTTATTTCTTGCCAATGGTCCTCGGTTCCTTCGATTAGGATCATTCCTCCTTTCCTGCCCCGGAGAACCCTGCCTTCCTGGAATGGCCCTTCGGTCGCCAGGATACGGTCGATGCCTATCTCTGTTCAATCTTGGCTCTCGGCAATTATCCCTTTGAGTCCTATCGTGAGAGCTGATGGGGTAAGCGGATCCCGAGGGGGCCCCAAGCTGATCATCTTCGACCTTGATCTTTGATTGATATCGATTGTGTATATCCGCCCAAGTGGCAGCCGGATACTCGATCAAGCTTTGCTTAAGCTATTATGAGGCCGTTGAACTTCGGGCGTTGAGCCCTTGAGTGAAGGCTTGTACGGCCCAATCATCAGTGACCGGTGGTAGGTCCATCCGTTCCATCTGAAAGCGAGATAACAATTCCCTCAGTATCTCGTTGTCTCTTTGCCTAACCTTGAATAAGTCCGATTTCTGTGTCTCGACTTTGATGGCACCCGCATGAGATTTCACGAAGGTGTCCGCAAGCATGGCGAAAGAGTCGATGGAATTCGGGGGCAAATTGTGATACCAAGTCATCACTCCCTTTGACAAGGTCTCCCCGAATTTCTTTAAGAGAACAGACTCAATCTCATCATCTTCGAGATCATTTCCCTTTATGGCGCATGTGTATGCTGTTACGTGCTCATTGGGGTCAGATGTCCCATTGTACTTGGGGATTTCTAGCATGCGGAACTTTTTTGGTATGGGTTTTGGGGCAGTGCTTGATGGGAAAGGCTTTTGCACGAATTTCTTCGACTAAGCCTTTTAACACTGGGGGTGCTCCTGGAATCTGATCCACCCTCGAATTATATGTTTCTACTTTTTTGTCGTTGGCTTCAATCTTCTTCTCGCCCGACTCAACTCGCTTGGTCAGCTCCTCAAGCATCTTCATGATCCCAGAATTTGTCCCCGATCCGCTTTCATCCGGTTGCGCCGTGGCCGGTTCTTTTTCGGGGACGACTCCTCAAGAAGAACCGGCTTCAACCCTATTCGAAACCTGACTGCGACTTTGCAACTGAGCGATGGCTGCTTGCTGGGCTTGTAACATGTCAAATATCATTTTGAGACTAATCCCGTCTCCTTCGTCGTTTTGAGTTCTTGAGCGGTGTTCTCTTTGGACACTGTTCAACGGACCAGAAGTCTGATCCACATCGATCGCCATTTGAGAATTGGCGTCGACTGGAATTTCATTACTGGGCATCACATTGTTGTTTTCGCCCTGGTGGTCGAACTCGCCATTGACGAACTGAGGCGCGGATTGTGAGTGCGACATGACTGCGTTATAATCTGAAACCAAAAATTTCTGCAAAGAACAAGCGTAAAATAGTGTGTGTGATAGAAAATTGTATCAAACGTTCACTATTATCCTTAGCCCCATGATGGACGCCAAACTGTTTACCCTTAACTACGGGTAACAATTAAATTATGCAGTATTAAGGATACGTGACTTGGCCTGATACAATTAAAGAATGAACGATAATAAAAGCTAAATTAGATAAGTAAAAGAGTAAGCAAACCGCCGAAGTTGAATAATTCAGCTGTGATGGAATGAACAAGAATGAAATAAATATTTGATGAAGAAAACAGTCAAAATATGTTAAACTTTGTATATTGATCGTATGTCGTCCCCCGTTTACAGTAGGGTTAAATTTTTTATATAGGAGGAGAAAAAAATTCCATACAAGGTAAAAGACTTATTTACAAGGTAAAAAATCCCTAAAATCAGTGGGTTCAACGTCTTTGCGTATTTGGGTCGTGATTTCTGCCGAGATGTTTACAAGTCACGAGATTCCCGGCCCTTCCATTACACAAATCTAATATTTTTACCATAAGATATTTTACCCAGACCGGTTTCGATAATATTACCTCGAACGCTTCGGTTTTGAACTTCGTTCTGATGATGTCCGACCCAAGACTTCCCTTCTCGATGTCCCGGTCTTGGCTCACCGGAGGGCGACCTCAATCGACACCGGTCTTCGAAACCCAAGACCGAAGCTTCCTATGCACTCGATCATATCCGGCCCCATACATACCCTCTACCTAAAAGTAAGAGTATTTTATTTGCTTCCTCCAATACTACATTTTATATTTTAAAACTTATCTAGAAATATTAAGAACAATTATTCTGATACATGCATTCAGAACCTTCTCATTTTCCAAAGAAAAAACTTATGAAATTCTTACATGTATATTACGTATATCCTTTCTTCCAGTTTGGCCTTCTATAATTACCACTGTCACCTTCTCCCACTCTCCTTTAGACCTTTATATTTTCTCCGACGTGAATTTTGAGAGATTCTAACTAATTTTTAGATGTTCTTCTTGGTTTATAGGTATAGTTGTTGCACAAAACTTTTCTGTGGATTGTCCATCTGGAGTGCAGTCATAAAAAATATAAACCAAAGTTATTCAAATATCAAGAGTACGTATTGAATCTTGATAGAGGCATAAAATGATTTAGTCTTTTTTTTTTTTGTTTATTTTCAGTTACATCTATTTATTTCTTTTGTTTTCCCCTCCAAAATGTTGTCTTGGTTTCCTTTTTCCTGTTTAGTATGGAAGACACTATATATGTGAAAATATTCTCTTGATAAGATTATTTTTGTGGTTGGTCATCTTGAATTATAGAAAATATGAGGTTAATTATGAAATATTGCTTTCCGTATCAATATTATTCTTTTGATTTATTACACATGTTCGCCATTTGCTATCGTCTACCGGCCTTGTTGATATTCGTCCACGAGAGACGTACACAAAATCAATCTTCGCAAGTAAATTTAGATCTTTTTGGTTAATGCACTTTTTATAAGTGTCTTCCTTATTTTATATCTGCTCCTCTTATTGAATGTATTTTTGTATCTATATCCACAAAATTCGATATTATTGTTTAGTCTTGGAAATGATTCTTACTATTTTCAGTAGAAAGTATTGATCTCTTTGTTACTTTTTATTTCTACTATTGTAGCCATAAACCGATGGCATTTGTAACGATCCGATCGGTCGTTTTGAGCTCTATCGCGTTGTTCGGCGATTTGAGGTCTTGAGTAGATTCACTTCATATATTATGACTTGTACGCGTGATCGGGGTTGAATTCGGGAAGTTCAGAGTTGATTCGAAAGGAAAATTCTCAATTCAGAAGCTTTAAGTTGGAAAAGTTAACCAAGGTTTGACTTTTGAGTAAACGACCTCGGAATCGGATTTTGGGGGTTCCTACGGGTTGTTCATTATTGTAGTTCGTGCAAATATTATTATTTACCCTATGAATTCTATTTCATACTATTTAATTAATAAAAATCATGATTTCAAAGTAATAAAATAAGTAATTAAATTGATCAATCACCGTTGGT
Source organism: Nicotiana obtusifolia (assembly GCA_002018475.1). Taxonomy (NCBI): domain Eukaryota; kingdom Viridiplantae; phylum Streptophyta; class Magnoliopsida; order Solanales; family Solanaceae; genus Nicotiana; species Nicotiana obtusifolia. The sequence continues at coordinate 100,675 of MCJB01048007.1, read as the reverse complement.
TGCCTAGCGACGGCGTTAGGCGCCATCACGACCTATAGTGAATTTTGGATCGTAATAGCATTAATTGAAGGTAAAATAAAAAATCACATGGAAGTGAATTTTCTAACTCTTCATCTTGTACCATGCTTAATCTTCTTACTTAAACAATGATCGAAGAGAAGCAAAATGAAGTAAGATTAATTGTGATTTTAGTCAAGAACCTGATCGTCTATTCAGGATAAGTAATATTTTCTGTATTGTTGTAAAGTGTCTTTCAAATTTCATTAAATTTCTTGATTTTGAACCCTATTTCAGTCGGCATTTTCATCATCCATCATGAATTCTACAGGCTTGAATTTTCATCAAAATCAATAGCTATCTTCTATGTAAGTTTTGACACGTACTAACAACATATGCAATAACAATGGTATTCGTTTTTCGTGTAGCTATGACAACAAAATGACTTTCCATCTAATACAGAAGCCAGAAGGATTATTCATTTCATCAAAATATAATGCACCATTGGCAAGAATATAATAATGATGTTCTATTTGCATTCTTTTTCTTAAAAAAATAAGAATACATGACTTATACACTGAAATTGCAGTAAGGCATTGAGGACGTATATGGGCAAAATTTCTTTTTTTTTATTGAACTAACTAATAGGATCATCATTCATAAAACTTACTTTTCTTTAATTTTTATCTTATAACTCAAATATGTTATTTAACAATATTTGCATAATTTTTTAAATTATTTACGGGTACACTCGCAACATGTATGTCCAGAGACTAGTAGAAATAATAACACAATGTAAATATGTATATAGTACATACAGGAAGCGCAAGGTTTGTGGAGAAAAAGTTTTTGTGTATGAGCTTTAAGTTTTAAATTTTGGTTGTTATTTGATTAAAGGAGTTGGTTTCTTTTAATTTAAAAATGAAAAGGATATTGTTATATTTAAAAAGATAAAGAAAAATAAGGAAATTTAGAAGATGAAATATATGAGGCTAAAAGTCTAAAATTTAAGCTCAAAAAATTTTAGTATCTAAGGCCGAAAAGCCTAAAACTGAAGCGATAAAACATTAAGAGCAAATATTGACGGGCATCTATATACAAAATCCAGTACTTTACCTGTGGCACCAAACATATGTTTGCTAATTCGAGTGCCATCGATTGGTATATATCAGATTTCTTCTATATATACACAGAAATATATAAAATTCGGCCGAGGTTTGCAGGTGGCTTGGCACCCTGTACTTCCTTAGTAGATCTGCCCCTGCCTGTTATGTTGTTACTTATGTCCAATATGATAGTCCGCGGCTGAAACTATTTATATTTGGTAGCGCAAAAGTGTACATAACTTCTAATATATATACACACACATATTTGAAGTTTTATACAAAAAAAATATACAAATTTTAAGATAACATATGTGATATTGACAGCAAATATTTTATTTATATATATATATATATATAAAATATTATTTTTCTACTATTATTTTAGAAGTGACTGTATAATATTGTTTTTCCTGATTTCGACAATACCCTATATAGGAAATTTGGTAGTGATTTGATAATCGAGAAGATGGGGGCTCCACACGCATTTAACAGAAAACAAAATGCCTATATCTTAATCATATATAGAGCATTTTAAGCAACTAGAATAACATACATTCGACTTCTGTCAATATCACACATGTTTATGTAACCCCACTTCACCCTACGCGGATTCATGACAGTCAGGACCCAACTCCTTTTTGATACTCCAACTTGTCAACTTCCAAATCTTGTCTTTATTTCTTTTCTTTTTACAACTGTCTTATATATATTATATATTATATGTTCCACTTTTTTATCCTTTTCTGACCTTTTTTTAGTCTCTACCAACATTCCCTTCATTAGTATATAGGTGGAAACTACTTCATTCTCAATCCCAAAACCATATTCTCTTCTTCTTCCTCATATTTTTTGCATCTTTATACTCTTTGTAGTTCTTAAGAAAGAGTTTTGTCCAATTTGAAATGGGCAACTACATATCTTGCACATTATTAGCACAAGTAGGAAATAAACAATCAAAAATAGTGAAGGTCATTTTTCCAAATGGTGAAATCCGAAATATACATCAACAAATTAAAGCAGCAGAACTCATGTTAGAGACTCCTAATTTCTTTCTTGTAAATTCAAAGTCTCTACATATTGGTAGGAGATTTTCTGCCTTGAATGCTGATGAGGATCTTGAAATGGCCAATGTGTATGTCATGTTTCCTATGAAAAGATTGAATACTTTGGTTCTAGCAGCTGATTTGGGTGCATTATTCCTCACTGCTAATTCTATTGCCAAAAGGGTGTCTTTTAAAAGAGTCAAAATCTTGCCGGAATGCACAGAATTTGCTGTGGATATAGAGGAACCTAAGCCAAAATATGATAAAATTGCTTTGCCAAAATTGAAATTGGAAGATATTGAAGAGTTTTCAACGCCAGAATTCAAGCTCATGTTGTTAATGTGTAGGTCAAAGAAACCATTACTTGAAACTATAGTTGAAGAATCAGTTTGTTCAAGATGAAGATTTTGATGAGTAGTTCATCTTTCATTGAAGTGTGCTCTTTGAATTTTAGCAGGGGGGACTATTCTTTTGATGTAATGGGTAGGTTTTTTTGTGTTTGTGATTGAATATACAAAGATGTATAAGAAACATGTTTTTTTTCACAAACAAATTTGTGTATGTTTGATCTTTGAATATATGAGATAATAATATCTTTTAATTCTGGTTCTTGTAATATCTGGTTAAGTTTATGTTTTCTTTAATTAATAGAATATATACTTTTGATCCTTTTGATTATGAATTTTTATAAATTTAGCGATTATTAATTGTTAAACAATTTAGTTGCTCATGTATTATGTTAAATTTGTAATAAAACAATAAAGAAGAATATTGCAAAGAAAGAGAGAAAATTTTTATTAATTTTGGGATGAATTGCAATGGAATATGACCCCTCTATTTATAGGGAAAGAATGACTTAGCCACCAAGTAATAATCCCTAAAATTTCTTTAAAATATAGGCATTAACCTTAAATACAATTCTATTTATAACACCCCCCCTTAAATGTCTATTTAAAACCTTAACTAAAATAAAACTCAGTGGGAAAAAATTTCTAGAGAAGGAAAAAAAGTACACATGTTTAGAAATACACCTTTTGGTTGTCTCGTTAAAAACCTTGCAAGGAAAACCCAGTGAGACAAAACCTTGTAAGGGAAAAAGCGTACAACGCGTATTAACTCCCTGTGAGAGCATCAATTCACATCCTTGAGCCTTCGCGCATCCCAATCTTGTACACTAGTTTCTTGAAAGTTGATGTTGGCAGAGATTTCATTAACAAATCAGTCATATTATCAAAACGAATCTGCTGCACATTGATATCACCCATTCTTTTGAAGATCATGTGTGAAAAATAACTTTGGTGAAATGTGCTTTGTCCTATCTCCTTTTATGAATCCTCCTTTCAATTGGACTATGCATGCTGTATTGTTTTCATACAAAATCGTGGGTAGTTTGTCACACTTCAAACCACATTTTTCTCGAATAAGATGTATTATAGACCTCAACCACACACATTCTTGACTTGCTTCATGAATAGCAATTATCTCAGCATGAATAAATGAAGTAGCCACGATTGATTACTTAGTCGATCGTCAAGATATGACAGTGCCTCCACATGTAAATACATAGACTATTTGAGATCGAGCCTTGTGTGGGTCAAATAAATACCCAGCATCGGCATAACCAACAAAATCAGGACTACAATTATTACCATAAAATAAGCCCATATTGGTAGTCCCTTTTTACATACCGCAATATGTGTTTGATTCCATTCCAATTTCTCCTTGTAGGAGCAGAACTATATCTTGCTAAAACATTAACTGAAAAAGTTATGTCATTCTTTGTTGTATTAGCAAGATACATTAGTGCACCAATTGCACTAAGATATAGTGTTATACCCTATTTTAATATGGGTCAAAGTAGAGTATAACATATTGGTGATTCCTGAATTAATTATTAACTAAAGAGTCACCACCTAACTATATTAAAAGGTGAGTTAGGGCACCTAAATTATCTATTATTAACTCCATAAGGTCTACTAAACATTAGAGATTCCAAAATAAGGGTTCAACTAATTTTAAAGAGAAGGTGTAAGGCACTCCTTAAGGTTCATATTAAAATGATTTACCGACCGGACTTTAAGTTAATTGACAAAGGCTAAGTGGTGGTGTTAAAAGTATAAGCTAGTGTTTAAAAGAATTGATTTGTATTAGATGAGGACGTATAAGAGGAAAAAAAATTAAGAATAGTTGGAATCGAGACAACGATCTTTATTTAAGTCATATATCACTTAAGAAATCATTTTAGAATCAACAATTTTACATAAAATGAACCAAGTTTTGAACACCAATTTTCACCACGGGAACTTAAGATGATAAAGAGTAAAAATAGGTTCTTTGAAAATAAATCGAATTAAAATACATAGGTCCATTTTTTATTGTTCCTACTTCCTATACAGCCGAAATTGTCAAGTCGATGAAAGAAACACAATAGCCGGAATGCATCGGGGACGGCTTCATGGTGGCAACGAGTCTCATGTTGAGGCTCGAAATTGCTCCAAGGTGTACATGCAAAGAAACCGACAGAAGACGCGAGATTAGTGGAGCAGTTTCGTAGTAACGTGCAGTAAAATCGAACCAAATTGCACTAACTCAAGAGTAACAGAGTTTTGCAATGTTCAATGAATCCTAAAGAAATGCTAATAGGCCTACTATTTTAACAAAGTTATTTGACTTGTGTGAAAATTAACACATTCAAACTTAGAACTATTTGGTTTTCTATAGTAATAATACTACGCTGTTGAACGAATCTAAGCAGCAACATGAGCAACGAAACTAGCTAAAAGTGAAGAACTCCATTTAAACACATATAAATAATTCAACTTCATGGCTTAGAAAAGTGAGTGTTAGGTACTTCTATTATAGCCTTGTATCTTCCAAACAAACCAAAACTTTAAACAACATAGTAGCAGATAAATTTTAGTTGAAGTCTTAACATTAGTTGATCATAAATTAATTTAAAAAAGAAATCCAAGAGGCATGCATTCCAGATAACAACAAGACAATAAATTTAAGAGAACTAATACAAATGATATATATTCAAAACTTTAACACCATATCTTACAAGAACACACATATCCCATGAATACAGTTCTGATTCATTTCGTATCATTTGAGTGATTCAAGACTTAAACCTAAAGGCATAATTTCTAGGTGATGGAAAGTCTCATGCTGTAATTTAATGCTATAGACATGATATCTTTACAAATAAATCTTAAAGAGGATACCTACATAAATCTTACAAAATACTCTCTGGTTATACTTAAAGAGAAGAGCAAGACATTAAAGTTGACGAGAAACTAGAATATGGCTTCTACCTTTTTACTACAATGTGTTAACTTAAACAATCCTAAAAAAGGTTTCATTCCTAAAGTCGATTTCACAGCAATACTTCAACACGGCAGACCGGCTTAAACAGATTTTTTAGATGATATGCTCTTCACAACATAAGCGAATCAACAAATATAAACCACTTTCTATAAGAAAGATCCTAAAGCATGATTTCTAAAGCACATGAATTCAACAACAGAAATAAAGAGAGTGGGGTTAGATTTACCTTTTCTGGGGCAGTGAACTAGGACTTTGAGGGCTCAGATATACCACTCCTTAGTTGTCGAGAATGTGAAAATGAAGACTAAATATTGAGAAGTTTTCCACAGATTGTAAAGCTTGAGATTAAAAGAAAAGCCGAGTATGACATGACTGAATTTTTCGGGATTCAGAACTTCATTTCGGCTGAGACTTTGCAAGGTATTTAGGTGAGGATGAACTAGGGTCTCATATTTTGGGGCGAGATTTTGAAGGATCTGTTTGAAATTCAAAATGCACTTTTGAGATCAGTCCAAAATGTGACAGAGAAGAGATCAACCAAATCGTCCTTTGCTTCAGAGTTGCAGCGACTTGAACAAAAGGTTTATTGAATTTTTATCAAGGGATTTAAATATACAAGAGAGAGAGAGAGAGAGGAAGACTTTGCTGAATATGGAGAGGCAAAAATCTGCCATGGAGGGACAATGATGGTGAGATTCTGCCAAAGTGGAAAGGGAGAGGAAAAAGAGACCTTGCTAATGAAAACCTATTTCAGTCTTGGATTGATGCTTGGGCTTGGGCATATTGGGTCTATGGGAATTGGGTAATGGCTAATTGGGACTATTTTGGAGAGTGGGCTAATGAAAGAGAATGGGTTGGACGAAATTGGTAGACTTTTCCCTTCTTTAAATCAATTTCTTTGGGCTTCTTTGTATTACTAACTTGGACTATAATTTAGCACTTTACATATGAAAATCTAATATTTATATATTTGATAATATTAATATAGCATTGTTTTAAGCCAAATTATTAAAAGCAAGAACTATATAAAATAACTTGTCCAAGGTATTAAAGATTGAGAAACACAAAGAAATTAATTGAAGGAAAGGTAGGACAAAATTGGGTATCAACAGTTGCCCCTCTATGATCGAAAATGATGAAAGAGTTTCCGAGCAAAGAAATTGATGTAATAGCCAAGTTTGTCCCAGCCTACAGATATGCTCTTGAAAGGATAAAGATGATATAGATGTTAAAAAATTATGGAGTGGAGTCATTTCAATCGAATGTCCTATTTTAAGGTGGACTTTTCCGTCGTCCTTTTAAAGGCGGACAAGCCTAAATTTCCTATTAAAGGCGGACGAGCCTAAATGTCCTATTAAAGGGGGACGAGCCTAAATGTCCTATTTGAAGGCGGACATGCCTAAGGAAGGATCGAAATGATTTTCAAAATGAAGGGTATTCTGAAAGCTTGCGGCCGAACTCCGATTTTTGAGTTGCCTACATATCTCTGGCTTTACAAGAATCATGTCATATGTAGTTCGAATGGGAAGAATTTGTATTTGACGTTGATTTTAAAAAAATTGCCCCAATAAATCGAACTATGTTGAGGCTAGGTATTTGAGATAAAACAATATGAGATTATTTGGATAAAAATTGCGTGGATATAAGACACAAGATGGACACGTCAAGACCTAAGTGAGACTAAGTATGTGAGAATGTGGTTGGGATTAGATTTTTGACCTCTTACTGACGAATTTAACTCCACCTTCAGCAATTTCTCTAGTTCACTGCTTAGATATGATCCACGATTTGATGTGTGACACGAACTTTGATCATGTCATCTTATGAAGCAAAACATACTAGAAACTCATTAGTGACTTTGAATATATAAATGTGAGGGAATCGAGGAAATTGATATTTTAATCCACACTTAAAAAAAATTGAATCCACATCCAAAAAATTATATACACCATAATATGTACATGAGGGAAAAGAAAGTCCACATTGAAGTAAATAAGGGGTGAGGGAAATCCACAATTGAAGTCCACTGTGCATAAAAGTAAATCCACAAATAAGGTCCACAACACATAAGATAAATCCACAATTGAAGATCACGGTGAAAAAGGTAAATCCATAATTGAAGTCCACAATACATAAAGTAAATTCACAGTTATTCCATAATGCATAAAGTAAATTCACAATTGAAATCCACAATGCATAAAGTAAATTTACAATTAAAGTCCACGGTGCAAAAAGAAAATCCTCAATGAAAATCGCATTAAAGTAAATCCATAATTGAAGTCTATAGTGTGTAAAAGTAAATCCATAATTGAAGTTCACGGTCGATTGAAATTTGGTAATTGAAAATTGAAGAATATGGGAATTGATAATTAAAGCCCATAAGTTTGTATTTGAAAATTAAAAATAAAGATAGATAATTTAAAATTGAAGACTGGTATTTGAAGTTCACTAATATGTAATATAGTAAATATAGAGTTGAAACTGAAGGTTGATAACTGAGAATTGAAATTTTAAAGAATGATAATTGAAATTGAGGTTGAAATTTGATGATTGAAATTGGAGATTAATATGCGATATGAGCTTTCACTATGCCTTTTCTTTAGAAATTGCCACAAGCTAAAAATAATTATTAGTGATAAAGAAATATATTCAAATATGATAGCAATGAGGAATTTTATACTTGTATAACTCGTGCTCTCAAAAGTTGAATCCACATTAATGTCTGAGGATGAATGACTCCACAGCTTGAAGAAGTATCTATGTCTATAGCTTGATGAAGAATTAAGTCCACCTCCATTTTACAAAAACTAAATCCACTTTTAAGAAGAGCAAAATTCATGACCATATTCCTCTTTAAGAAAGCTAAATTCATGACCATAGCTACGTTTATATGTACAAAATATATTGTGAAGAATACTTAATCCATGTCGACGTCCACATATATACCCACATCTATATGTACAAAAGTCAAAGGATAAATTATTGGCCACCTTCACATATGTATAATTTTATTATAGAAAGATAAATTCATGTCCATATCCACGTCCACGTCCACATCTACATCCACGTCCACTTCCACAAGATCTAGGAGGCAAAAAGAAAATTCACTTTCACGTCCACAAATTTTATGATGCAAAAAGATAAATCCACGTCCACATCCACGTCCATAAAATATAAATCCACGTCCACATCCACAAAATCTATAGTAAATCCAATTCCACATCCACATCCACATATATAATCCACATCCACAAAATCTATGAGGCAGAAAGGTAAATCCACGTCTATATTCATGTCCACAAAGTCTACGATTAAGAGAAATAAAATTCACGTCCACGCCCATAAATCTTCATTAAAAAATATAAATCCATATCCACATCCACCTCTATGGTCCAGAAAAATAAATCTACATTCATATTTAAGATGTGTAAATATAAATCCACATTCACAAAATCTACGAAATTTATATTCAGAAATATAAATTCATGTCCACGTCCACAAATTCTACCATGAGAAATATAACTCTATGTCTATATTCTCACATAAAATCTATCATGATATATCCACGTCTTCATCCCCGTCCATAAATTTTACTATGAGAGATATAAATTCACATTCATATCCACAAAATTTATTATTAATTTCCACCCTGCATCAACAGAATCTATGACAAATTATGTCCATAACTTCTAAAGTGAGAAAATATAGATTCACGTTCGTTTCCACTTCTAAAGAAAGTTAAATCCACGATTACGCCCACACGATTTTATTCATGTCACCTAATAAAATATCACACTCTAGAAAAAATATTGTTAGCAATTTATAATAAATAAATATGCATAAAATAATAATAAAAGTTATAAATTCAAACTCATATGTTGAGCTAGGGAATCAATGTCCATATCCACGTCCACTCATCCACTTTGAAGAAGATTTGATCCACAACCATATCTACGTTCAATTATATGGGTAGATAGAGCTTCATGTCCACGGTGAAGAAAAATGTACCAAATTTGATCCTGTCTCATCCAAAGAAAAATTGTGAGCTTGAAAAAAAATTAGCTGACTTATGCCTATAGAGGAACTTGACCCTTAGTTTTGGAATGGAAGAATACTCAAAGTTTGAATGGGTTGGAGTTTTTAGCCATGGAGGTATTTGGCTCTGAGTAGTTTGAAGGGTTAGAGATTTTTGAAAGATTGAGGAAGTTATTTGATTGGTTACAAAAATCTACCCTAGTTTTTAATTTTGGGACGCTTGATTTTTTAATAAGGGTATGACTGAACTTTTGTATGAAGTGCCTACATATCTTGTCAAAGTAAGAATCAGGTTGGACGTAGTTCGAATTTGAAATTTTTGAGTTGAAAAGTTTAAGATATGATTGTTTTAGTGATGATTGAATAGTTTTGAAAGCCACAATGAATATATTTAATAAGATTGAGGACCTAAAATTGAGTTGAATTTGACATAGAATTGATATGACAATTTTAAGAAGAATTAAGGGTGAGCGGGTGGAGACTGGTAGTGCTTGAATAAAGATAGATTTATTTTTTGAGAAAGATAGAATAAAAAGTAGACTTGGATTATTAGCATAGCACTTAGATGAGATATTTTAGAAAAACCTTCAAAGAAATTAAATTTATTAAAAAGTGACAAATTATTTTGGATTAACTCGAATAATGAGTACAGTGTTGGATTGATGTTGCAATGAGAGAATTGGCACAATATTTGATATTTAAAATGAGAAGGCACATTGTCTGAGCAGCTTGTACTGGGTGAGACGAGATTATTGGACCTGAAATTTGTGCAAATAGACTTATATAAGGTACATTAAAGAGAGAAATATTGTTATTCGGTTCATAATTAGGCTATATTCCTTGTCAGGAGATGGGACTCCATGTTTTGATTGACTCAGCAGGTGGTGATGAATTTCTACACATCTTCTCTGTCGTGGCAGTATTGTGAGGATTTAAACCGCGCTTATTTGTATTATGAGGTGTATTGCGGGCATCAGATTCGTAAAACTTCCACTATAGTGGTTGAGGTATGTTATTATGGAAAACCGACTTATGTGGTGCATGGTATGATTTTCGCATAGATACATGATCGTGTTTGGGTACAATGTGTGGTGATTGGCACGACATTCGTGTGTTAGAATCAGGTCTTGTAAAGAAATTCGGAAATTGGAATTTGGTTCTAAGGCTTATTGACTAAATAAAAGGGAGGACCTTTAGTCCGGATCCAGCTAATGTGCCCAACTGGGTTGTGATGGCACGGGTAAGTGCACAAATTGTTAAACAGTAATTTTGGACAACTCCGGAGCAGTTCTTCCCACGTTCGAGGACGAAGTCTGTTTAAGTGGGAAAGAATGTAGCGAACCGGCTGGTCATTTTGAGTTCTAGCGCGTCATTCGACGGTTTGAGGCCTTGAGTAGCTTCACTTCAAGTATTATGACTTGCACATGTGGTCGGAATTAAATCTCGGGAAGATCGGGATTGATTTGGAAAGAAAATTCTAAATTCGGAAGCTTTAAACTGAAAGAATTTGCTTAGGTGTGACATTTGAGTAAACGACCTCAGAATCGGGAATTGAAGGTTCCAATAGGTTTGTATGATGATTTCGGACTTGAGTGTATGTTCGGGTCGAGTATCGGCTGGCCCGGGAGTATTTCACGGCTTATTACGGAAGGTTGGCATTTTGAAGGTTTAAAAATTTCTTAAGTTTGGGTTAAAGTGGATTTTGATGTTATCGATGTTCGTTTGGGATTTCGAGCCTAGGAATAGTTTCGTATGGTGATTTGGGTCTTAGGAGCGTGTCCGGATGTTGATTTGGAAGTCCGTAGGTTGTTTTGGCATCAATTGACGAAAGCTGGAAATTTGATCATTTTTTAGAAGTTTGACTGATAGTAGACTTTTTGATATAAGGGTCGGATTCTGATTTCGGAAGTTGGAGTAGGTCCGTAATGTCAATTATGACTTGTGTACAAAATTTGAGGTCAATCGGACTTGATTTGATAGGTTTCGGCGTCGAATGTAGAAGCTTGAAGTTTTAAAGTTCATAGCTTGAATTGGGGTGCGATTCGTGGTTTCAATATTGTTCGATGTGATTTGAGGCCCCGAGCAGGTTTGTGTTATGTATTGAGACTGGTTAGTGTGATTGGATAGGGTCCTGAGGGCCTCGAGTGTGTTTCGGGGTTGTTTCGGACCAATTCTGGCTGTTTTGGCTGCTGCTGTTGCTGGTTCTGGTTTTGTCCTTCGCGAACGCGAAGGGAGTCCCGTGTTCGCGAAGAAGGATTTTGAGCCAATGGATTTTGTTCTATACGAACGCGACACAGTGGTCGCAAACGCGGAGGGAAATCTGAAGAAACCTACACGAACGCGACAGGGAGGTCGCAAACGCATAGAAGGAAAGGGGAGCTAGGCCCTGGAGCCATTTCGCCTACGCGAACGCGAGGTTTACCCTACGAATGCGGAGCAATGAGGGCGGCAGGCATCACAAACGCGTCCTTCTGGTAGCGAACGCGAAGAAGGGTCGTCTGGGCAGTGTATATGTTAGCAAAAACGGGTTTGGCTCATTCTTATCTCAAATTTTCCATGGGAGCCGAGCTTGGAGGCGATTTTGGAGGAGTTTCTTCATCACCCATCACAAGATAAGTATTCACACCTATTACAAGTTAAATACCTGGTTTATAAGTAGAAATTGCGGGATTTTGGTAGAAATCTAAAATTGGTATTTTTGGATTTTAACAACAAAATTTGACATGGAATTTGGGATAAATTATATATTTGAGTTCGTGGTGTTATGAGTAAAGTTTATCTTTGAAATTATTTGGAATCGGGGCACGTAGGCCTGAGGGTTGATTTTATAAACTCTTCGAGCGGAATTGGGAATAAATATAAATTGATCAATTATGGGTAGTAGAGTATATTTTTTGATTGGTTTGTAGATTTGTTCGAATAGTTTTGGATCGACGTGCATCGGTTTGAGGTGTTAGAGAGGCTTTGGAGTCGGTTGTGGAACTTCAGAGCAAGGTAAGTCTCCTGTCTATCTCCGTGGGGGGGGGGGGGGGGGGGGGAACTACCCCTATGTGATGTATTTATTATGTGTTACTTATTGAGGGGGCTACGTACGCACAAGGTGACGAGAGTCCGTGCGTAGCTAGATTCATGTTATGTCCGGGTAGACTTAGGCTCACACCATGCTATAACTATATTACTTGAGTTGTCTCTTGTCTATTAAATTACTTTAATTTACGATGCAACCTGAGACTAGACTTGTGTAGAGTAATAGACTTGCCATCGTTGAGATTCGACGGGCTTCATGATTAACCACTATATAATTGTACTCTCCTTACAGAATTCTCCTGTGTTATGCGCTCTTATCGAAAAGTTCCCTTAAAAATCTGTAACTCACGCAACTATTCGTGAGTGGGGTCCAGAACCCGTCAAAACTTCTTATTCTAATGGGATCGGGCCGTTCGCCTCGGCAGAATAGATACATCTATGGTTCGTGCCGTTCGACCCTCGGCAGTGCGCACACTAATGGGATCGGGCCGTACGCCATGGCAGGATTTACGTACCACACTCTTATGGGAGCCGGCCGTTCGCCTCGGCAATAAAATAGATGTATCTATGGTTTGGCAATGTTATGATGGATAGGGCACTACGCCTCGGCATTACTATAAAATACTCTTATAAATCATGCATAAAAAATCAGCAATAAGCCGGCATATCTGTGAGCTTTTTTTGATTGAACTGTGATGACCTATCTGGTAAGGTCCATTATACATACTCCGGTTGAGGAGGTAGCTACGAGCTAAGAGTTTGAGTTATTTTTGAGAGGAGGATTACTGTACTTGTTACTTCATTTATTTTATTTGATGCACATCTGTTTACTTCTAATGTATCTGTCTTATTGGACCACTAGTACGTGTCAATGTCGACCCCTCGTCACTACTTCTCTAGGTTAGGCTAGATACTTACTGGATACGCGTTGATTTACGTACTCATACTACACTTGCTGCACTTTTTGTGTAGGTACATATATGTTCGGTAGTCTTGGGGCGCAGAGGCGTAGTCATTTCGGGGACTTTACTGTGAGCTGCATTCTCATGTTACGATCCGCAACCTGCAGAATCTCCTCAGAGTTATTTATACTTTCCTGTCTAACTTGTATTCCAAACAGATATTGTATTTTATTTTATTTCCTAGTTGATGCTCATGCATTTGTGACACCGGGTTTTGGGGGTTTCCTTCAGGTTATTCATTATTGAGGCTCGTGTAAACATTTTTATTCACTCTGTAAATTTTATTTTACACTGTTCAATTAAAGAAAATTTTGATTTCAATATACTAAAATGAGTGATTAAATTTGGTAAATCATCGTAGGCTTGCCTAACGGCGGCGTTAGGTGCCATCACGATCTATTATGGATTTTAGGTCGTGCCAGCTTGCTATCAGAGCGTTAGGTTCACTTAGGTCTCACGAGTCATGACCAAGTCTAGTAGAGTCTTGCGGGTCGGTACGGATACGTCTGTACTTATCTTCGAGCGGCTACATGGCTGTTAGGAGCACTTCCCTTTTTGATTTCTTCATCGTGCGGTTTGATTCCATTAAGGCTTGTGCCTTTATTTCCTTCCTACTCAATCTTATGCGATGTGGAGCACTTGTTATCTATTGGGCGTCGAGTAGTTGTGGTGGTATTGCAGATGTAGTGCAGGATAGTTTTTCTCTGCGCGTTCGGGTAGGCTATTGTCGTCGCCTTGCAGAAGGATGTTCTGTCATTTCAGCTCAGCAACTGTATTTCTGATGGTTTTGAAGCTGTGCACAGATTGCTATGATGTTTGCAGTTGTTATTGCATGGTGTTGGTGTAGTAGTGGGGTGCTCGTTTACGTGTTAAGACAGTGAATGGCTCGAAAAGGGAATTTCTCAGTGCATGATTTAGAGGTTCAGCATTTAATTCTAGCAAAGGAAAGGCAATCGGACTATGGATGTTCAGGTTTTGGTTAACGAGGTAACAAAACTTGCTATTATTGAGCGTGGTGGAATCTTCATTATGATGCGGTGTCGTAGTCCTTGTTTGAACGCATTACGGTTCGCCGGTGTTATGGTCTTCTTTGATTTTGCCTTCGGCGTAGGGTGTTGTGAAATGGTTCCTGAGGGGCGGTTGTTAGAAATAGCGGTGTGTAGTGGTTCAGGATCGAATTGGTATTTCTAATATGATGGCTCGAGGAAGATAATCTTCTAGGATGCTTAGAGTTAGTAGAAATTTATTAGCTCACGTGCGACAGAGACGGATTTTGATTTGATGCAACATTTGGGTAACGTAGAATGAGGAAGGATACGTGGGAGTTGTCTTGCGGTAGTTGAATTACTTGCAGGTCAAGTATGAGAAGCGGAAGTCAAGAACTTGCTTAAAGGGGATGGTTTAACCGAAAGTAAGGATAGCAGATTTGCATATGGATTCTGTGGTAGAATAGCCACGTGACTTGAGAAAGTGTAGGATGGTTTGGGAGTCGTGATGGAAGGTGATTTGGTCTATGTATTTTACTTGGAATGATAATTACTGTACACAGAGAGATTGAATATGACAGAAAAAAGTTTGCTTGAAATGAAGATGGGTGTGAAGATTTGATTACCGTTTCAGATGTAATATGACTCGAGTTTGGATGACATTGCTGAGCTCTCAGTTGATGTCGATAGGGAAAGAACGGACTTATACAGCCGGTGGGCGAGCATGAGCTCAAAAGGGTTTACTGAACTCGTGGTAGTTATACCCGGTGCAACGTCGTTCGAAGATGTCGGTATGAAATTTCACGGGTGGGTTATCTCATGTGAACAAGATAACAGTTGCGTTGATGAAGCTTCTACGAAGAATTTTACTTGTTACCCGGTAAGGGGTCAGATATGAGACTATGGCTGATAATTCAGAATGTTTCATGAAAAGTTTGACAAATAATTTTGAGGAATTTGGTGGGCTAGAGGTGCGAGATCATGGTAAATAGGAAGGAGGAATCGTTGTGGGCTCTACATTATGTGATGGTAGTTTAAAGCTAAGTAGGAGAGCCCCACCGTCTATGATTAGATCGCGTGGTTGTCTGCTGGTGCAGTATCTGGTTATCTATGCGTTAGAGGATTATTTATAACTAAGAAAAGAAAATATCAGGGGTAATTCAGCAAAGAACTTGATGGACGTGTGCTATGTTCGACGTTATCGATGCATGTTCAGGTTTTTGGGAAGACTCAGTTCTTATGCTTTTGTGGATGTGATGTACAAGGAAAGGAGTTCAGCCGGTTGTTTCTTTGAGGGTGTTTTCATGTGCTAGCAGAGCGTTGGAGTTTGGTTATATTAAGGATCAGGTCAGAGTGGGTGACTCTCAACACCGGTTCTAGTGGGTCCAAGAATTGAAGTGCAATGCCTAAGCATTTTGGGTCCGTTTGTGGTTAAGGATCGAGTTTTGACCTTGGATTACAAACGGGACTTGGAATATTCTATGTTATCATCAGATATGCGGTGCAGTATAGGAGGAAAGTATGAGATGGTTCATGGGAATTGAGACGATGTAGTCTCGCGATTCAGGTCACTCGGGATGAGTGCGGATTGAGTCCGTTATGTTGTGAATGGATCTAACATTATTTCTATGGTAGGTCAAGGGTAAATTTAAAGAAGTTGGGTCGGTTGTAATGGTTGAATCAGCATGATTATGGCAATGGTCGGTTCATTCAGTGTGTGATGTTATAACATGTGGTTTGTGGTTGTATGTGCAGGCTTGATAGCCACCATGACTTGATTTATTTTTGAGGCATGTGTTTTAAATGGCTTCATGGTGTAAATGGACTTCTCGAAGAGTCATGGCAGTTTAGATCACGACTTGAGGTTTGTATTTTTTGCGATTTGGGAATTCAGTTGCGTGTTGCATCGGTTCTTCGGAAATGAGCTAAGTTAAAGGTTTCCAGCCAATGAAACATTATTCTACTGGTAGTTCGGGGGTTATGATGAATTAGTGTATTCTCGCGTAGTGGCATGATGGGTGCAGTGAGCATCATGGGAAATTGAAAGTTGAGGATCAAGGTTGCGGTTCAGTGTTAGATAAGAATTTAACGAGCTCGGATGAGCATGAAAGTATTCAAATGTTTAGAGTGAGCTGGCGTTATCTCAGTGCCGCCTGAGAATGGTTTTCTGGTGAAGAGACATTGTGTATTGATTTGCGGATATTGCTTTATAGAATTAGGACAGTTGTTGGTATGGTTGTGCGGACTTGGTTACCTGGGCGGAAGATCGTGGGAGCGTACCCCACGGAGAAATTGTATGAGTGATGCATGCTAGTCACTTGATTGTTAAGGACGAAACCAAGTACGGAGATTTTTTGTACTATCGTTAATGTGAGAGTTTATGCCTGGAAGGCGCTCTATTCCTTTGGTTGTGAAAGGTGGGGGTTGTGCCGGATTGAGACGGCTTAATTATTGGCACATGTGTTGAGGTCCCATGTAGCTTGTGGTGTCATATGAGAAGGATGGCTCTCGAGATGTAGGTCATTTATCGCACCTTAGTTGTGCTTGGGTTTTGTGGCATTTTGCGCTATCTGTCTCCCTAGAGATGTATTTTTGCGCTTGGCGTGCTTGTGGCTGATGTTCGGTATTCCGTAGGTAGAAACATCATGGCTTGATGGGTATGTTCTTATTTATTGATATGAGTGGATCAATTGCCACGCGACCACGGGTACGTTATTTGGATCGGGTTGCAGGCCGCAACGATATCATGTTTGGATCGGGTTGCACGCCGCAACAGTGTTATGTTGAGTACGATTCCCTATATCTAATCCCGTATATTTTGTTTCTCATCCTCTAAGAAGGGTTCATAACATCTTTTCGACCGTTTTAGTCGTTACGCGGGCTGGGTAATACCTTTTCAGGGTTCGTTCCGCCTTATATGTCATATTTGAGTTGTAGCTAGTAGGCACATTGAGCGTCATATGAGATCTGAGTCAGTGTTTGAAGCGGCTTATTATCTGAGCAGCTTGTACTGGGTGAGACGAGATTATTGGAGCTGAAATTTGTGCAAACAGATTTATACAAGGTACATTAAAGAGAGAATATCGTTATTCGGTTTAGAATGAGGCTATGGTCCTTGTCAGGAGATGCGACTCCATGATTTGATTGATCCAGCAGGTGGTTATGAATTTCTACACATCTTCTCTATCATGGCAGTATTATGAGGATTTAAACTAGGCTTATTTGTGCTATGAGGTGCACTGCGGGCATCAGATTCGTAAAATTTCAGCTATTGTCGTTGAGGGATGTTATTATGGGAAACCAACTTATGTGGTGCGTGGTGTGATTTCCGTATAGATGCATGATCATGTTTGGGTACAGTGTGTGGTTATTGGCATGACGTTCGTGTGTTTGAATCAGGTCTTGTAAAGATTCGGAAGTTGGAATTTGGTTCTAAGGCTTATTGACTAAATAAAAGGGAGGACCTTCAGCGTTATCGATGCATGTTCAGGTTTTTGGGAAGACTCAGATCTTATGCTTTTGTGGATGTATGTACAAGGAATGGACTTCAGCCGGTTGTTTCTTTCAGGGTGTGTTCATGTGCTACCAGAGCGTTGGAGTTTGGTTATATTCGGGATCATGTGAGAGTAGGTGACTCTCAACAATGGTTCTAGTAGGTCCAAGAATTAAAGTGCAGTACCTAAGGATCTCATCCAATGAAACGCTATTCTATTGGTAGTTCAGGGGCTATGATTAATTTGTATATTCTCGTGTAGTGGCATGATGGGTGCAGTGAGCGTCATGGGAAATTGAAAGTTGAGGATCATGGTTGCGGTTTGGTGTTGATAAGAATTTCACGAGCTCGGATGAGAAAGAAAGTATTCTGATGTTTAGAGTGAGCTAGCATTATCTTAGTGTTTCCTGAGAATGGTGTTATGTTGAAGAGGCATTGTGTATTGATTTGTGGATCGTGATTTGCTTTACAGAATTAATACAGTTGTTGATGTGGATGTGCGGACTTGGATACATGGGCGGAAGATTGTGGGAGAGTACCCCACGGGGAAATTGTATGAGTGTGGCATGCTAGTCACCTGATTGGTAAAGATCGAAACCAAGTACAAAGATTTTTTGTACTATCGTTAATGTGAGAGTTTATGCCTGGAAGGCACTATATTCCTTTGGTTGTGAATGGTGGGGGTTGTGCCGGATTGAGACGGCTTGATTATTCGCATGTGTGTTGAGGTCCCGTGTATTTTGTTGTGTCATATGAGCAGGATGGCTCTCGAGATGCAGGTCATTTATCGCACACTAGTTGTGTTTGGCTTTTGTGGCGTATTGTGCTATCCGTTTCTCCAGAGTTGTACTTTTGCGCTTGGAGTTCTTGTGGCCAATGTTTCATATTCCGTAGGTAGAAGCATTATGGCTTGATGGGTATGTTCTTATTTATTGATATGAGTAGATCAATTGGCACGTTGCCACGGGTACGTTATTTGGATCGGGTTGCAAGCCGCAACGGTATCATGTTTGGATCGGGTTGCACGCCGCAACAGTGTTATGTAGAGTACGATTCCCTATATCTAATCCCGTATATTTTGTTTCTCATCCTCTGAGAAGGGTTCATAACATCTTTTCGACCGTTTTAGTCGTCACGCGGGCTGGGTAAACCTTTCCAGGGTTCGTTCCGCCTTATATGTCATATTTGAGTTGTAGCTAGTATGCACATTGATGGCGTCATATGAGATCTGAGTCAGTGTTTGAAGCAGCTTATTCTCTGAGCAGCTTGTACTGGGTGAGACGAGATTATTGGAGCTGAAATTTGTGCAAATAGATTTATACAAGGTACATTAAAGAGAGAATATCGTTATTCGGTTTAGAATGAGGCTATGGTCATTGTCAGGAGATGCGACTCCATGATTTGATTGATTCATCGGGTGGTTATGAATTTGTACACATCTTCTCTATCATGGCAGTATTATGAGGATTTAAACTGGGCTTATTTGTGTTATCAGGTGTACTACGGGCATCAGATTCGTAAAATTTTAGCTATTGTCGTTGAGGGATGTTATTATGGGAAACCGACTTATGTGGTGCGTGGTGTGATTTACGCGTAGATGCATGATTATGTTTGGGTACAGTGTGTGGTTATTGGCATGACGTTCCTGTGTTAGAATCAGGTCTTGTATAGATTTGAAAGTTGGAATTTGGTTCAAAGGCTTATTGACTAAATAAAAGGGAGGACCTTCAGCGTTATCGATGCATGTTCAGGTTTTTGGGAAGACTCGGATCTTATGCTTTTGTGGATGTATGTACAAGGAATGGAGTTCAGCTGGCTGTTTCTTTCATGGTGTGTTCATGTGCTACCAGAGCGTTGGAGTTTAGTTATATTCGGGATCATGTCAGAGTAGGTGACTCTCAACAATGGTTCTAGTAGGTCCAAGAATTAAAGTGCAGTACCTAAGGATTTCGAGTCCGTTGTGTGCTTAAGGATCGAGTTTCACCATAGATTACGAACGGGATTGGAGTATTCTATGTTATAATCGGATATGCGGTGCAGTATAGGAGGAAAGTATGAGATGGTTCATGGGTATTGAGACGATGTAGTCTCGCAATTCAGGTCACTCGGGATGAGTGCAGATTGAGTTCGTTATGTTATGAATGGAGCTAACATTAATTCTACGGCAGATCAAGGGTAAATTTGAAGAAGTTGAGTCGGTTGTAATGGTTGAATCAGCATGATTGTGGCAATGGTCGGTTCATTCAGTGTGTGAAGTTATAACATGTTGTTTGTGGTTGTACGTGCAGGCTTGACAGCCACCATGACTTGATTTATTTTGGAGGCATGTGTTTTTAAATGGCTTCGTGGTGTAAATGGACTTCTGGAAGAGTCATGGTGGTTTAGATCACGACTTGAGGTTTTTATTTTCTGCGGTTTGGGAATTCAATTGCATGTTGCATCGGTTCTTCGGAAATAAGCTAAGTGAAAGGTTTCCAGCCAATGAAACGCTATTCTATTGGTAGTTAGGGGTTATGATTAATTTGTATATTCTTGTGTAGTGGCATGATGGGTGCAGTGAGCGTCATGGGAAATTGAAAGTTGAGGATCATGGTTGCGGTTTGGTGTTGATAAGAATTTCACGAGCTCGGATGAGCAGGAAAGTATTCAGATGTTTAGAGTGAGCTAGCATTATCTTAGTGTTTCCTGAGAATGGTGTTATGTTGAAGAGGCATTGTGCATTGATTTGTGGATCGTGATTTGCTTTACAGAATTAATACAGTTGTTGATTTGGATGTGCGGACTTGGCTACGTGGGCGGAAGATCGTGGGAGAGTACCCCACGGGGAAATTGTATGAGTGTGGCATGCTAGTCACCTGATTGGTAAAGATCGAAACCAAGTAGAGATTTTTGGTACTATCGTTAATGTGAGAGTTTATGCCTGGACGGCACTATATTCCTTTGGTTGTGAATGGTGGGGGTTGTGCCGGATTGAGACGGCTTGATTATTCGCATGTGTGTTGAGGTCCCGTGTAGCTTGTGGTGTCATATGAGCAGGATGGCTCTCGAGATGCAGGTCATTTATCGCACATTAGTTGTGTTTGGCTTTTGTGGCGTATTGTGCTATCCGTTTCTCTAGAGTTGTATTTTTGCGCTTGGAGTGCTTGTGGCCAATGTTTGATATTCCGTAGGTAGAAGCATTATGGATTGATGGGTATGTTCTTATTTATTGATATGAGTAGATCAATTGGCACGCCGCCACGGGTACGTTATTTTAATCGGGTTGCAGGCCGCAACGGTATCATATTTGGATCGGGTTGCACGTCGCAACAGTGTTATGTTGAGTACGATTCCCTATATCTTATCCCGTATATTTTGTTTCTCATCCTCTGAGAAGGGTTCATAACATCTTTTCGACCGTTTTAGTCGTTACGCGGGCTGGGTAATACCTTTCCAGGGTTCGTTCCACCTTATATGTCATATTTGAGTTGTAGCTAGTAGGCACATTGATGGCGTCATATGAGATCTGAGTCAGTGTTTGACGCGGCTTATTCTCTGAGCAGCTTGTACTGGGTGAAACGAGATTTTTGGAGCTAAAATTTGTGCAAACAGATTTATACAAGGTACATTAAAGAGGGAATATCGTTATTCGGTTTAGAATTAGGCTATGGTCCTTGTCAGGAGATGCGTTTCCATGATTTGATTGATTCATCAGGTGGTTATGAATTTGTACACATATTCTCTATCATGGCAGTATTATGAGGATTTAAATTGGGCTTATTTGTGTTATGAGGCGTACTGCGGGCATGAGATTCGTAAAATTTCAACTATTGTCGTTGAGGGATGTTATTATGGGAAACCGACTTATGTGGTGCGTGGTGTGATTTTCGCATAGATGCATGATCATGTTTGGGTACAGTGTGTGGTTATTGGCATGACGTTCGTGTGTTAGAATCAGGTCTTGTAAAATAAAAGGAGGACCTTCAGCGTTATCGATGCATGTTCAGGTTTTTGGGAACACTCGGATCTTATGCTTTTGTGGATGTATGTACAAGGAATGGAGTTCAGCCGGTTGTTTCTTTCAGGCTGTGTTCATGTGCTACCAGAGCGTTGGAGTTTGGTTATATTCGGGATCATGTCAGAGTAGGTGACTCTCAACAATAGTTCAAGTAGGTCCAAGAATTAAAGTGCAGTACCTAAGGATTTCGAGTCCGTTGTGTGCTTATGGATCGAGTTTCACCATGGATTACGAATGGGATTGGAGTATTCTATGTTATAATCGGATATGCGATGCAGTATAGGAGGAAAGTATAAGATGGTTCATGGGTATTGAGACGATGTAATCTCGCCATTCAGGTCACTCGGGATGAGTGCAGATTAAGTTCGTTATGTTATGAATGGAGCTAACATTATTTCTACGGCAGATCAAGGGTTAGTTTGAAGAAGTTGGGTCGGTTGCAATGGTTGAATCAGCATGATGTGGCAATGGTCGGTTCATTCGGTGTGTGAAGTTATAACATGTTGTTTGTGGTTGTACGTGCAGGCTTGACAGCCACCATGACTTGATTTATTTTGGAGGCATGTGTTTTTAAATGGCCTCATGGTGTAAATGGACTTTTGGAAGATTCATGGCGGTTTAGATCACGACTTGAGGTTTTTATTTTCTGCGGTTTGGGAATTCAATTGCATGTTGCATCGTTTCTTCGGAAATAAGCTAAGTGAAAGGTTTCCAGCCAATGAAACGCTATTCTATTGGTAGTTCAGGGGTTATGATTAATTTGTATATTCTCGTGTAGTGGCATGATGGGTGCAGTGAGCGTCATGGGAAATTGAAAGTTGAGGATCATGGTTGCGGTTTGGTGTTGATAAGAATTTCACGAGCTCGGATGAGCAGGAAAGTATTCAGATGTTTAGAGTGAGCTAGCATTATCTTAGTGTTTCCTGAGAATGGTGTTATGTTGAAGAGGCATTGTGTATTAATTTGTGGATCGTGATTTGCTTTACAGAATTAATACAGTTGTTGATGTGGATGTGCGGACTTGGCTACGTGGGTGGAAGATCGTGGGAGAGTACCCCACGGGGAAATTGTATGAGTGTGGCATGCTAGTCACCTGATTGGTAAAGATCGAAAACAAGTACAAAGATTTTGGTACTATCGTTAATGTGAGAGTTTATGCCTGGACGGCACTATATTCCTTTGGTTGTGAATGGTGGGGGTTGTGCCGGATTGAGACGGCTTGATTATTCGCATGTGTGTTGAGGTCCCGTGTAGCTTGTGGTGTCATATAAGCAGGATGGCTCTCGATATGCAGGTCATTTATCGCACATTAGTTGTGTTTGGCTTTTGTGGCGTATTGTGCTATCCGTTTCTCCAGAGTTGTATTTTTGCGCTTGGAGTGCTTGTGGCTAATGTTTGATATTCCGTAGGTAGAAGCATTATGGCTTGATGGGTATGTTCTTATTTATTGATATGAGTAGATCAATTGGCACGCCGCCACGGGTACGTTATTTTGATCGGGTTGCAAGCCGCAACGGTATCATGTTTTGATCGGGTTGCACGTCGCAACAGTGTTATGTTGAGTACGATTCCCTATATCTAATCCCGTATATTTTGTTTCTCATCCTCTGAGAAGGGTTCATAACATCTTTTCGACCGTTTTAGTTGTTATGCGGGCTGGGTAATACCTTTGAAGGGTTCATTCCGCCTTATATGTCATATTTGAGTTGTAGCTAGTAGGCACATTGATGGCGTCATATGAGATCTGAGTCAGTGTTTGAAGCGGCTTATTACCTGAGCAGCTTGTACTGGGTCAGACGAGATTATTGGAGCTGAAATTTTTGCAAACAGATTTATACAAGGTACATTAAAGAGAGAATATCGTTATTCGGTTTAGAATGAGGCTATGGTCCTTGTCAGGAGATGCGACTCCATGATTTGATTGATTCATCAGGTGGTTATGAATTTCTACACATCTTCTCTATCATGGCAGTATTATGAGGATTTAAACTGGGCTTATTTGTGTTATGAGGTGTACTGCGGGCATCAGATTCGTAAAATTTCAGTTATTGTCATTGAGGGATGTTATTATGGGAAACCGACTTATGTGGTGCGTGGTGTGATTTCCGTATAGATGCATGATCATGTTTGGGTACAGTGTGTGGTTATTGGCATGACGTTCGTGTGTTAGAATCAGGTCTTGTAAAGATTTGAAAGTTGGAATTTGGTTCTAAGGCTTATTGAGCGTTATCGATGCATGTTCAGGTTTTTGGGAAGACTCGGATCTTATGCTTTTGTGGATGTATGTACAAGGAATGGAGTTCAGCCAGTTGTTTCTTTCAGGGTGTGTTCATGTGCTACCAGAGTGTTGGAGTTTGGTTATATTCGGGATCATGTCAGAGTAGGTGACTCTCAACAACGGTTCTAGTAGGTCCAAGAATTAAAGTGGAGTACCTAAGGATCTCAGCCAATGAAACGCTATTCTATTGGTAGTTCAGGGGTTATGATTAATTTGTATATTCTCGTGTAGTGGCATGATGGGTGCAGTGAGCGTCATGGGAAATTGAAAGTTGAGGATCATGGTTGCGGTTTGGTGTTGATAAGAATTTCACGAGCTCGGATGAGCAGGAAAGTATTCAGATGTTTAGAGTGAGCTAGCATTATCTTAGTGTTTCCTGAGAATGGTGTTATGTTGAAGAGGCATTGTGTATTGATTTGTGGATCGTGATTTGCTTTACAGAATTAATACAGTTGTTGATGTGGATGTGTGGACTTGGCTACGTGGGCGGAAGATCGTGGGAGAGTACCCCATGGGGAAATTGTATGAGTGTGGAATGCTAGTCACCTGATTGGTAAAGATCGAAACCAAGTACAGAGATTTTTGGTACTATCGTTAATGTGAGAGTTTATGCCTGGAAGGCACTATATTCCTTTGGTTGTGAATGGTGGGGGTTGTGCTGGATTGAGACGGCTTGATTATTCGCATGTGTGTTGAGGTCCCGTGGAGCTTGTGGTGTCATATGAGAAGGATAGCTCTCGAGATGCAGGTCATTTATCGCACATTAGTTGTGTTTGGCTTTTGTGGCGTATTGTGCTATCCGTTTCTCCAGAGTTGTACTTTTGCGCTTGGAGCGCTTGTGGCCAATGTTTGATATTCCGTAGGTAGAAGCATTATGGCTTGATGGGTATGTTCTTATTTATTGATATGAGTAGATCAATTGGCACGTTGCTACGGGTACAATATTTGGATCGGGTTGCAGGCCGCAACGGTATCATGTTTGGATCGGGTTGCACGCCGCAACAGTGTTATGTTGAGTACGATTCCCTATATCTAATCCCGTATATTTTGTTTCTCATCCTCTGAGAAGGGTTCATCACATCTTTTCGACCGTTTTAGCCGTTACGCAGGCTGGGTAATACCTTTCCAAAGTTCGTTCCGCCTTATATGTCATATTTGAGTTGTAGCTAGTAGGCACATTGATGGCGTCATATGAGATCCGAGTCAGTGTTTGAAGCGGCTTATTCTCTGAACAGCTTGTACTGGGTGAGACGAGATTATTGGAGCTGAAATTTGTGCAAACAGATTTATACAAGGTACATTAAAGAGAGAATATCGTTATTCGGTTTAGAATGAGGATATGGTCCTTGTCAGGAGATGCGACTCCATGATTTGATTGATTCATCAGGTGGTTATGAATTTGTACACATCTTCTCTATCATGGCAGTATTATGAGGATTTAAACTGGGATTATTTGTGTTATGAGGTGTACTGCGGACATCAGATTCGTAAAATTTCAGCTATTGTCGTTGAGGGACGTTATTATGGGAAACTGACTTATGTGGTGCGTGGTGTGATTTCCGCATAGATGCATGATCATGTTTGGGTACAATGTGTGGTTATTGGCATGACGTTCGTGTGTTAGAATCAGGTCTTGTAAAGATTTGAAAGTTGGAATTTGGTTCTAAGGCTTATTGACTAAATAAAAGGGAGGACCTTCAGCGTTATCGATGCATGTTCAGGTTTTTGGGAAGACTCAGATCTTATGCTTTTGTGGATGTATGTACAAGGAATGGAGTTCAGCCGGCTATTTCTTTCAGGGTGTGTTCATGTGCAACCAGAGCGTTGGAGTTTGGTTATATTCGGGATCATGTCAAAGTAGGTGACTCTCAAAATGGTTCTAGTATGTCCAAGAATTAAAGTGCAGTACCTAAGGATTTCGAGTCCGTTGTGTGCTTAAGGATCGAGTTTCACCATGGATTACGAACGAGATTGGAGTATTCTATGTTATAATCGGATATGCGGTGCAGCATAGGAGGAAAGTATGAGATGGTTCATGGGTATTGAGACGATGTAGTCTCGCGATTCAGGTCACTCGGGATGAGTGCAGATTGAGTTCGTTATGTTATGAATGGAGCTAACATTATTTCTACGGCAGATCACTGGTAAATTTGAAGAAGTTGGGTCGGTTTTAATGGTTGAATCAGCATGAAATTTTGGCAATGGTCGGTTCATTCGGTGTGTTAAGTTATAACATGTTGTTTGCGGTTGTACGTGCAGGCTTGACAGCCACCATGACTTGATTTATTTTGGAGGCATGTGTTTTTAAATGGCTTCGTGGTGTAAATGGACTTTTGGAAGAGTCATGGCAATTTAGATCACGACTTGAGGTTTTTATTTTTTGCGGTTTGGGAATTCAATTGCATGTTGCATCGTTTCTTCAGAAATAAGCTAAGTGAAAGGTTTCCAGCCAATGAAACGCTATTCTATTGGTAGTTAGGGGTTCTGATTAATTTGTATATTCTCGTATAGTGGCATGATGGGTGCAGTGAGCATCATGGAAAATTAAAAGTTGAGGATCATGGTTGCGGTTTGATGTTGATAAGAATTTCACGAGCTCGGATGAGAAGGAAAGTATTCAGATGTTTAGAGTGAGCTAGCATTATCTTAGTGTTTCCTGAGAATGGTGTTATGTTGAAGAGGCATTGTGTATTGATTTGTGGATCGTGATTTGCTTTACAGAATTAATACAGTTGTTGATGTGGATGTGCGGACTTGGCTACGTGGGTGGAAGATCGTGGGAGAGTACCCCACGGGGAAATTGTATGAGTGTGGCATGCTAGTCACCTGATTGGTAAAGATCGAAAACAAGTACAAAGATTTTGGTACTATCGTTAATGTGAGAGTTTATGCCTGGACGGCACTATATTCCTTTGGTTGTGAATGGTGGGGGTTGTGCCGGATTGAGACGGCTTGATTATTCGCATGTGTGTTGAGGTCCCGTGTAGCTTGTGGTGTCATATAAGCAGGATGGCTCTCGAGATGCAGGTCATTTATCGCACATTAGTTGTGTTTGGC
>MCJB01048007.1:61221-72972 GCA_002018475.1 Nicotiana obtusifolia | reverse complement strand
GGGTACGTTATTTTGATCGGGTTGCAAGCCGCAACGGTATCATGTTTGGATCGGGTTGCACGTCGCAACAGTGTTATGTTGAGTACGATTCCCTATATCTAATCCCGTATATTTTGTTTCTCATCCTCTGAGAAGGGTTCATAACATCTTTTCGACTGTTTTAGTCATTACGCGGGCTGGGTAATACCTTTCCAGGGTTCGTTCCGCCTTATATGTCATATTTGAGTTGTAGCTAGTAGGCACATTGATGGAGTCATATGAGATCTGAGTCAGTGTTTGACGCGGCTTATTCTCTGAGCAGCTTGTACTGGGTGAAACGAGATTATTGGAGCTGAAATTTGTGCAAACAGATTTATACAAGGTACATTAAAGAGAGAATATCGTTATTCGGTTTAGAATGAGGCTATGGTCCTTGTCAGGAGATGCGACTCCATGATTTGATTGATTCATCGGGTGGTTATGAATTTCTACACATCTTCTCTGTCATGGCAGTATTATGAGGATTTAAACTGGGCTTATTTGTGTTATGAGGTGTACCGCGGGCATCAGATTCGTAAAATTTCAGCTATTGTCGTTGAGGGATGTTATTATGGGAAACCGACTTATGTGGTGCGTGGTGTGATTTCCGCATAGATGCATGATCATTTTTGGGTACAGTGTGTGGTTATTGGCATGACGTTCGTGTGTTAGAATCAGGTCTTGTAAAGATTTGAAAGTTGGAATTTAGTTCTAAGGCTTATTGACTAAATAAAAGGAGGACCTTCAGCGTTATCGATGCATGTTCAGGTTTTTGGGAAGACTCGGATCTTATGCTTTTGTGGATGTATGTTGAGGTCGGATGAGCAGGAAAGTATTCAGATGTTTAGAGTGAGCTAGCATTATCTTAGTGTTTCCTGAGAATGGTGTTATGTTGAAGAGGCATTGTGTATTGATTTGTGGATCGTGATTTGCTTTACAAAATTAATACAGTTGTTGATGTGGATGTGCGGACTTGGCTACATGGGCGGAAGATCGTGGGAGAGTACCCCACGGGGAAATTGTATGAGTGTGGCATGCTAGTCACCTGATTGGTAAAGATCGAAACCAAGTACAAAGATTTTTGGTACTATCGTTAATGTGAGAGTTTATGCCTGGAAGGCACTATATTCCTTTGGTTGTGAATGGTGGGCGTTGTGCCGGATTGAGACGGCTTGATTATTCGCATGTGTGTTGAGGTCCCGTGTAGCTTGTGGTGTCATATGAGCAGGATGGCTCTCGAGATGCAGGTTATTTATCGCACATTTGTTGTGTTTGTCTTTTGTGGCGTATTGTGCTATCTGTTTCTACAGAGTTGTATTTTTGCGCTTGGAGTGCTTGTGGCCAATGTTTGATATTCCGTAGGTAGAAGCATTATGGCTTGATGGGTATGTTCTTATTTATTGATTTGAGTGGATCGAGCTGCACGCCGTCACCGGTACATTATTTGGATCGGGTTGAATGTCGCAACGGTATTATGTTTGGATTGGGTTGCACACCGCAACAGTGTTATGTTGAGTACGGTTCTATCTAATTCTATATATTTTGTTTCTCATCCTCTAAGAAGGGTTCATAATGTCTGTTCGACTGTTTTATTCGTGACACGGGCTAGGTAATTCCTTTCTAGGGTTCGTTCCTCCTTATGTGTCATATTCAACTTATCGCTAGTCGGCGCATTGATGGCGTCATATGAGATCTGAGTTAGTGTTTGAAGCGGCTTATTGTCTAAGCAGCTTGTACTGGGTGAGATAAGATTATTGGACCTATAATTTATGCAAACAGATTTTGTACAAGGTACGTTAATGAGAGAATATCGTTATTTGGTTCAGAATGAGGCTATGGTCCTTGTCAGGAGATGCGACTCCATGATTTGATTGATTCAGCAGGTGGCTATGAATTTCTACACATCTTCTTTATCATGGCAGTATTGTGAGGATTTAAACTGGGCTTATTTGTATTATGAGGTGTACTGCGGGCATCAAATTCTTAAATTTCAGCTATTGTCGTTGAGGGATGTTATTATGGGAAACCGACTTATGTGGTGCGCGGTGTGATTTCCGCATAGATGCATGATCATGTTTGGGTACGGTGTGTGGTTATTGGCATGACGTTCGTGTGTTAGAATCAGGTCTTGTAAAGATTCAGAAGTTGGAATTTGGTTCTAAGGCTTATTGACTAAATAAAAGGGTGGACCTTCAGTCCGGATCGAGCCAATGTGCCCAACTGGGATGTGATGGAACGGATAAGCGCACAAGGTGTTAAACAGTAATTTTGGACAACTCTGAAGCAGTTCTTGGCACGTTCGAGGACGAACGTGTGTTTAAGTGGGAGAGAATGTAACGACCCGAGCGGTCATTTTTGAGCTCTAGCGCGTCGTTCGGCGGTTTGAAGCCTTGAGTAGCTTCACTTTGGGTATTATGAATTTCACGTGTGGTCGGATTTGAATCTCGGAAAGTTCGGGATTGATTTGGAAAGAAAATTCTAAATTTTGAAGCTTTATGTTGAAAGAAATAGCTTAGGTGTGACTTTTGAGTAAACGACCTTGGAATCGAGATTTGAAGGTTCCAATAGGTTCGTTTGATGATTTCGGACTTGGGCATATGTTCGGGTCGAGTATCGGGTGGCCTGGGAGTATTCCGGCGCTTATTACGGAAGGTTGGCATTTTGAAGGTTTAAGAATTTCCTAAGTTTGGGTTGAAGTGGATTTTGATGTTATTGATGTCTGTTTGAGATTTCGAGCCTCGGAATAGTTCCGTATAGTGATTTTGGTATTAGGAGCGTGTTCGGACGTTGATGTGGAAGTCCCATAGGTTATTTCGGCATTAATTGGGAAAGTTGAAAATTTGATGATTTTTGGGAAGTTTGACCGATAGTGGACTTTTTGATATTGGGGTCGGATTCCGATTCCGGAAGTTGGAGTTGGTCTGTAATGTCAATTATGACTTGTGTGAAAATTTTGAGGTCAATCGGACTTGATTTGATAAGTTTCGGCTTCGAATGTAGAAGTTTGAAGTTCTAAGGTTTGTAAATCTTGAATTGGGGTGCGATTCGTGGTTTCGATGTTGTTCTATGTATTGGAACTGGTTGGTGTGATTGGACGGGGTCCCGAGAGCCTCGGGTGTGTATCGAGGTGGTTGCGGACTAATTATGGCTGTTTTGGCTGCGGCTGTTGCTGGTTCTGGTTTTGTCCTTCGCGAACGTGAAGGGAGTCCCGCGTTCGCGAAGAAGGATTTTGAGCCGATTTATTTTGTTCTATGAGAACGTGACACAGTGGTCGCGAACGCGGAGGGAAATCTGAAGCAACCTACGCGAACACGACAGGGAGGTCGCGAATGCGTAGAAGGAAAGGGGAGCTAGGCCCTGGAGCCGTTTAGCCTACGCGAACGCGAGGCTTCCTTGCAAGCGCGGAGCAATGAGGACTGAAGGCTTCGCGAACGTGAAAAACATATTTGGGGCAGTGGCATTTGTCCGTCGCGAACGCGAAGAAGGGTCGTTTGGGCAGTTTATAAGTTAGCAAAAATGGGTTTGGCTCATTCTTATCTCAAACTTTCCATGGGAACCGATCTTGGGGGCGGTTTTGGAGGAGCTTATTCGTCACCCATCACAAGATAAGTGATTCCCACCTATTACAAGTTAAATACTTGGTTTACATTTTGATTTAAACACGGAAATTATTAGAAATTGTGGGATTTTGGTAGAAAACCTAAAATTGGTGTTATTGGATTTTAACTACGAAATTTGACATGGAATTTGGGATTAATTATGTATTTGAATTCGTGGTGTTATGAGTAAAGTTTATCTTCGAAAATTTTCGGAATTCGGGCACGTTAGCCCGAGGGTTGATTTAATAGAATCTTCGAGCGGAGTTGGAAATTAATATAAATTGATCAATTATGGGTATTAGAGTATATTTTGATTGGTTTGCACATTTGTTCGAATATTTTCTGATCGACGTGCATTGGTTTGAGGTGTTAGAGAGGATTTGGAGCCGGTTATGGAACTTCGGAGCAATGTAAGTCTCCTGTCTAACTCCGTGAGGGGGAAACTACCCCTAGGTGATGTATTTATTATGTGTTACTTATTGCAGGGGCTACGTATGCACAAGGTGACGAGAGTCCGTGCATAGCTAGATTCACGTTATGTCCGGGTAGACTTAGTCTCACACTATGCTATAGCTGTATTACTTGAGTTGTCTCATGTCTATCAAATTCATTTATTTTACGATGCAACCTGAGACTAGACTTGTGTAGAGTAATGGACTTGCCATCGTAGAGATTCGACGGGCTTCATGATTAGCCGCTACATAATTGTACTCTCCTTACAAAATTTTCGCGTGTTATGCGTTCTCATCGAAAAGTTCCCTTATAAATCTATAACTCATGCGACTATTCGTGAGTGGGGTCGAGGACCCGTCAAAACTTCTTATTCTAATGGGATCGGGCCGTTCGCCTCAGCAGGATAGATACATCTATGGTTCGTGTTATTCGATCATCGGCAGTGGTCACACTAATGGGATCGGGTCGTATGCTACGGCAGGATCTACGTACCACACTCTCATGGGAGGGGCCGTTCGCCTCGGCAATAAAATAGATGTATCTATGGTTTGGCAATGTTATGATGGATCGGGCCGTACACCTCTGTATTACTATAAAATACTCTTATGAAATCGGGTGTAATAATTGGCAAGAAGCCAGCATATCTGTGAGTTTTTCCTGATTGAACTGTGACGACCTATCTGGTAAGGTCCATTATACATACTCCGGTTGAGGAGGTAGCTACTAGCTGAGAGTTTGAGTTATTGCTGAGAGGAGGGTTGTACCACGTACTATACTTATTACTTCATTTATTTTCTTTGACGCACATTTGTTTACTTCTACTACATCTGTCTTTTTGGACCACTATTAAGTGTCGATGTCGACCCCTCGTCACTACTTCTCTGGGTTAAGCTAGATACTTACTAGGTATGTGTTGATTTACGTACTTATACTATGCTTGCTGCACTTTTTGTGCAGGTACATTTATGTCCGATGGTCATGGGGCGCAGTGGCACGGTCATTTCGGGGACTTTACTGTAAGCTGCATTCTCATGTTATGATCTGCAGCCTGCAGAGTCTCCTCAGAGTTATTTATATTTTCCTGTCTAACTTGTATTCTAGACAGATGTTGTATTTTTATTTTTATTCACTCTGTAAGTTCTATTTTATACTGTTCAAATAAGAAAAATGTTGGTTTCAAGATACTAAAATGAGTGATTAAATTTGGTAAATCGTCGTTGGCTTGCCTGACGGCAGCGTTAGGCGCCATCACGATTGATAGTGAATTTTGCATCGTGACAGTGCTAATGGAAGAGAATGGTTTGGCCGAAATTTGTTGACTTTTCCCTTCTTTAAATCAATTTCTTTGGGATTTTTTGTATTACTAACTTGGACTAAAATTTAACACTTTACATATAAAAATCTCATATTTATATATTTGATGATATTAATATAGCATTGTTTTAAGACAAATTATTGAAAAGCAAGAACTATATAAAATAACTTGTCCAAGGTATTAAAGATCGAGAAACACAAAGAAATTAATTGAAGGAAAGGTAGGACAAAATTGGGTATCAACATATGGTACTTCAGGACCAAGAAGCTCTTCATTCTTTTGTTGAGGTCGAAACAGATCCTTATTAACATCAAGTGATCGAACAACCATCGGGGTACTTAATGGATGTTCTCCATCTATGTAAAACCGTTTCAATACCTTTTCAATGTGGGCAGATTGATGAACAAAAATCTTGTTTGCCAAATGTTCAATTTGCAAACCGAGAGATAATTTTGTCTTTCTGAGATCTTTCATCTCGAATTCCTTCTCTAAATAACCAATTGCCTTTTGGAGTTTTATAGGAGTTTCAATAAAGTGTATGTCATCAACATATACGGCAAGTATAACAAATTCCGATGTTGTTTTCTTTATAAAAACACATAGAAAAGTGGCATCATTTATATAACCTCCTTTAAGAAATACTCACTAAGACGGTTATACCACATTCGTCCTGATTGCTTTAGACCATATAAAGATCTTTGCAATTTGATTGAAAGCATTTCCTGGGACTTTGAATTATGTGCATCAGGAATTTTAAATCCCTCGGAAATTTTCATGTATATCTCATTATCAAGTGAGCCATAAAGGTAAGCGGTAACCTCATCCATTAAATGCATGTCAAGCTTTTCATGGACAGCAAAACTAATGAGATAACAAAATATTATTGCATCCATCACAGGTGAATATGTCTCTTCATAATCGACATCAGACCTTTGTGAAAATCCTTGTGCAACAAGGCGTGCCTTATATCTTTGTACCTCATTTTTTTCATTTCTCTTACGTACAAAGACACATTTATAGCCAACAGGCCTAACACCATTAGGTGTTTAGACTACAGGCCCAAAAACTTCACGTTTCGCAAGTGAATCCAACTCATATTGGATTGCTTCTTCCCATTTTGGCCAATCACGTCTTTGTCGACATTCTCCAATAGATTGAGGTTCAAGATCCTCACTATCTTGCATAATGCTAGATGCAACATTATATGCAAAGACATAATCCACCACTATATCCAATCGATTCAAATTCGTCTCAATATCGATTGGGTTTATTAATAGTTCCTTATTTTCTTGAGACTCAGGCTCAATGATTTCCTCATGAATCTCAAGATTGGTTAAATCATGGGTTTCTTTATGAGATTCTTTCGTAGTGTCATCTTCATCATTTAAATTTTTTTCTAGAATTTCGATCCTTAGAACCCAATGGTCTGCCATGCTTTAGGCGTGCTTTTGATTCATTAGCTATGACACTAGAAGATTGTCCAACGGATACATCAATACGCATTGGAACATTCTTTGCAGGGATATGTGATTTTGTTATCCTTTTCAAATTCGTAAATGCGTATGGCATTTGATTCGCTATTTTCTGCAAAATGAATAATCTTTTGAAACTCTTTTTCACAAATAGAGGCACGTGCATCAAGATGAGACAATGATGGATTTTTTCACAAAATTTCTTGTTTGGTTTCACCAATTTCTCCCCCTAATTTTGGGAAAAGTGTCTCATCGAATCGACAATCTGCAAATCGAGTAGTGAACAAATCTCTCATTAATGTTCGAGATAGCGAATAATAGAGGGCAATTCAAACCTAACGTATATTCCTAACCTTCTTTAAGGATCCATCTTGGTGCGGTATAACTGTGGTACAGGCACATATAGTGCGCATCTAAAAATTCTTAAATGGGATATACTAGGTTCATGACCTAAAACTAACTGCAACGGGGAATATTTATGATAATTTGTCGGTCTAAGACGGACTAGCATTACTGCATGCAAAATGGCATGACCCAGACAGAAGTGGGTAATCTCGTTTTCATGAGTAACGGTCTTGCTATCAATTGCAGATGTTTAATCAAAGAATCTGTAAGGCCATTTTGAGTGTGAACATGAGCTACAACATGTTCCACTTTTATCCCAACTAATAAGCAATAATCGGCTTGGGATGAAAACTTAGCAGCATTATCAAGTCGAATAGACTTAATTGGATTATCGGGAAACTGTGCCCGTAATCGAATTATTTGTACCATTAATTTTGCAAACGCCAGGTTGCGAGATAACAATAGGCAGACATGAGACCATCTAGAAGATGCATCTATTAAGACCATAAAATATCTAAACAGCCCACTAGGTGGGTGAATAGGTCCACAAATGTCCCCTTGTATACGTTCCAAAAACACAGGGAACTCAATCCCAATCTTTGTTGGTGATGGTAATTAACTTGTCTTGATAATAAGAAGTGCAAGAAAACGCATTGTTTAAAAGAATCTTTAAATTCTTTAATGGATGCCCATTTGAGTTTTCTATAGTTTGTCTCATCATAATTGGTCCAGGATGTCCCAATTGATCATGCCAAGTACAAAAGTATTGGGATCAGTAACCTTTTGATTTACGATAGAATGTGCCTAAATTGCACTAATTCTTGTCCAATACAGGTCACAAGATAAAAATGGAAACTTCTCAATATCCTTTTTCTGGCCAGAGACATTCTTTGTAACGATGAGATATTCAAGATTATTCTCATCTATTGTCTCAATATGATATCCATTTCGGCGGATATCTTTAAAACTCAACAAGTTCCTCTTAGAGTTGGAGGAGAACATTGCATTATCTATGATAAGTATTGTTCCCCTAGGCAGAGTTATAGTAGCTCTTCCATAGCCTTCAATTAGATTACTACTACCAAATTTGTAGTAACATCTTCTTTGCACATATTTAATTGAGAGAAATATTTCTTCTCTTTGAATATCGTATGTGCTGTACATGAATCAACTAAACAAATATTTTTACATTTGAACTTTGATCCAAGTTTGTTTTGTGAGATATTCATATTTGCTTCCCATGGTCATACAAAAAAAATATATGAATAAATATTAGTATTTTCAGAGAAAAAGAAAAAATATAAAGTTAAACAAATAATTCAATAATGAACTTGTAATTCAATTTCTAACAAACTCTGAATATAATGCAAATAATTACATAGCTAAAAATAATGCAATTATAAGCATATGCATCGAGCTACGTTTCTTCTGCATTACCATATCAAACTGTCAAGAGTCAATTCTTAACTATATAGGCATATAGCATCAACAGCAGCAAGATGGATATATATATTCATCACTCCAACAGAAGCTACCAGCCATAGAAACACAAGGCAATCAGCAGGAGCAGCACACACAATCACAGGCAGAATTCAAGAAATGCAACAGCCTCAGCAGCACAATCAATCACACAGAAGTGACATGCCAAAAATTCAAACATCAACTTAGATGCACTTATCTATGCAGCGACAGACATCAACAGAAGCCACCAGAGCAGGAAGACAATAGGGAAACAAAACCTTCCCTGAACCCCCTGGTAATCAGCAACAAAAGAAACAGCATCAGCAACTCCAGCAGCAACAGCAAGTCATCACCTCAGCAACAGCTACAACTCATAGAAGCACAACAAAAGCATCAAACCACATCAACACAAACAGCAGAACTTCAGCTCAAGCAACACATAGACACACAAGAGGACTCCAGTGCAGACACCAACAGCAGACATCACAGCAGCAACAGCACGCATCAGCAGAATCCTCAGCATACTACTAACAGCAGACATTGCCAATACTGCTGTCCATTTACAAGGCCCCTTTTTGCTAGCCATCTTCAATTCTGCTTTCTTTGCTATCAATGTCAAAGCATAATTGAAGATTGCCACTAGTTGTTATTTATCACATCACTTAGAAGAATTCAAATTTTTGCTAGAAATAGATCCTATTGTATAGGGAGGATACTATTTCAAACCACTTACTCAGTAGATTTAGGAACATATGTACTTTTTTGTATAGTTGACCTAGATTAACTTCACATTGTTTTTGTATGTATGATTGTCTATCGATCTTATAAGATAGATAATCATTACATCATCATAGGTCTAACCCATCATAGCTATTTAGGCATACTTGATCATCAAGTTTGGATGACTAAGTGTGTACATCTTTTCTATAAGAAGGTAAGGTCTATATCCCCCTCCATTTCTGTACTTTATATTATATATATGAAAATTAATGCTAGTGCTGCCTAGTGGATTTGATTAAAAAAAAAACTATATAGGCATAGTATCCTTCTTGATAAAAATAATGGAATATTGTATTGATGCATGTACTGAGCCAATCTAGAATTTTCTAAATATTTGTTTTAATTATACCTTCTAAAATATGTTTTTGGCGTGTTCAGAACAATTTATATTATGTTCTTTTAGAACATGAAGTTTATACAGATGGTTTTCTTTTTTTTATCTTCTCTTTGTCAAACTGTTTGTCACGTTTTTTCTGTTTAATTTTGTGGCGATATTGAATTCTAAACTACTTATAATACTTAGCAATTCTTCTATTTAATGCAGTCTAAGGAAGCATCACGGTGCTCAAAACGAATACTAAGCAAACTGATCAATTTGGATACTCGGTTTAAAACGAATACTAAAACTATATTTAATCAAAACAAATTAATATTATTTTATAAGACAAATAATACTAATTGATATTAATTACTACTATTCAAATAAAAAATTATGATTACATGATGTTTATTCACTAGCTATTACGAATAGGTAAAATAAAAATAAAAATTAAACTACTCAATCATCTTTAACCACGGATCCATCACCGATCAAGTGGTCTATTTTTCCATCAGAATGCTCAAAGAAGTCTGCCACATCCAAGTGGGTGACGTCAAATTCATTGTCAGAGACAAAATTAGTTTCAAGGCCTGTATTTTCTAGAGATGCTTGATAAAGCTCAACCAAATATCTTGGTGTACGAAAAATATTTGCCCAATGTCCTTTTCCACCGCAATGATAACATTCAGTTTCTGAGCCCTTTTGCCTTTGGCTTCTCACCTCTCTCTCTCTCCACTTTTTGTGGTTATTTTTCTTTGGGGATGATTAACACCAGGAAAAATTCTTCCTTGGCCACGGCCACTGTTGCTCCCTAACGCACACGCAAGTATACGTGGTCGACAAGTAATACAGGACAATGAGTCCAGATTATCGTACCCAAGGGACTTAAGTTTAACTACTTTATAACAACTAATATAGTTATTTAACAAGCAAGGATCAAGTTTAATATATGGTTTATTCTAAATTGTATTTCTAGTTTAAATCTAAGAATTGCAAATAACAATTATTGTATTTTTGTAATCAATAAAACAAAGATTCCAGGATTGTGATTATGTTTCCAATCCTATTGCGTTCTAATTGACTTATCGTTCATATAGTTAATGTAAGATTGCTAATTGATCGATAATGATACTCATAGCCTTCTTCCGAAGTACTATTCGCCTATTCCTAACAAGATTAACACCTATATTCCTATGGAATTAATCTAGCAAGAATGCATTAAGAACACGATTATCCAATTAAGCATGGTGATTAAGTATATTCCTATCCTAACCACGAATCCGCTCTTTTTATAAAGTTAAGAACATGCTTTCTTCAACTCTTATTCTAATCTAAACTTAGTTTTCTCAAACATAGCATAGATAAATTATAGAACTTAATTGATGGCCAAAATAATTAAGCAATTTAGCATAGAATTGAAGAAACAATCTTATTCACATTAACTAATAAAACGAAATATCAAGTTAGAAACACAATATTCATGGCTAATCACAACCCCAGAACAAGGGGTGATTAGCCACTCATGTTCAACAAAACCAAAAGATTAAGTATGAAAAACTAAATAAAGATACTAGATTGAATTGATGAATTGAGAATTTGCTTGTGATGTTGATGTTCCTAAGCCTCCTTAGACTCCAAAATCACGTTCTTCCCCTCTTATATGGGTTTAGGGGTGTTTATATAGGAGTTGGGAAGGTTTGGGGTCGGTTTGGGGTCTCCTAGACGAAGTAGGACAAAGTTCCCGCATGCAGCGCCCGGAGTAGCGCCCAGCGCCCCCCAGGGGACTGCTGGCAGTGAGCTCTCCAACGTTTCTGTCTCCAGCGCCACAGGCAGCGCTGGGTGCTGGCCTGTGGCTTCCCTTCTTCCTTTGTCCGGTTCTTCTTGTTTTGGCTCGTTTCTTCCCCGGTTTCTTCCCCGATTGCTTTCAACTCATTCCTACACATAAAAACATATTATATTAGCATGAATCGATGCAATTAATGTCCCAAA